>JTDE01021145.1:85298-103502 GCA_014338405.1 Paragonimus skrjabini miyazakii
GGAGCAATCCGCAAGGCAACGGCTCGGCAAAACTAGAATGTTCAACCTAGGAGAATGGGTGAAGTATCGAGATCATCGGAACACTGGCGCCAGCGGCCCAGGATCAAGAAAACCTCTGCCTAAATGGAAAGGTCCGTATTTGGTAACCTCCAGACGAGGCCCGGTATACACGATCAAGAGGGACGGGGAAACAAAACGAGTGCATGCCAGTGAGTTAGCAGCGTGGCACGAGATGTCGGCACAACGAACCAGAAGATCAATAATCCGGGAGGAAATACCGCGTTGATCGGAGAGGATTCGTCAACAGATACAGAGGAACCAAGGAACCTCGGAAGGGGGGAATGTTGTATGACAGGCAGTTTCGTTGTGAGTAGTATACTACTCACAAGTAGCATGTTACCAACAGGCGACATTCGGGAACAAAAGGGCAAGCTCCGAAAGCCAGGAAGAGAACGGACAAGAAAGGACTATCGGAATAGTGTATACGTGCTGTGTGAGTACTTCTACCAAGGCGAATGACAACGTACTGTCACCCGATGTATGTGAATGCATATCTGCAGTGCAAATGAGTGTGCGCGTTTGTGGTTTAATTTTTGACATGATCTGTACCGGAGTTTGTGCAATAAACGAATTTTCAGGCCAAGCGTCTTTTGCAGTCATAACAATATGACTGATCCACTGAATTACCCCCATTTCATGGCCTTTCGAGAACAAAACTTTACGTTTTACCTTTGAGCTTTACCGTTAACGTGGTTTGGATGAAGGCCATCTTCCACCATGCCGGTTATTGATATGAACAAGTGGATAATCGGTAGTCGTGTTTATGATTTCGTGCTTTTCAGTGATATCAATGCGCTGATCGTAGCGGTGAGTGTTTGGGTAAACATTTATCGAGAGTTTCCTTTGTTTTCCTACGAGGTACTAACAGTAACGTACCTAGAACAAATGATGGAAACCCTCGAAGTTGTGGACGCCAACATATGCGACAAAATGGGCACAAAAGCACCGCTGTTGAGAAGAGCAGAAGACGAACAGTGCAGCATTGACAAAATTATGACGATTTACAACTCGCGGCTCGTCAGCACGGAGTAAATAAAACGTTCATTAGCAGGGCACACAGTTGGGTTGAAGAGAGCATTTATTGGGAGCAAACATTTCCGGATAAATTCCATAGTGAGCCGTGGTTATCTGTGGATAATAAAACATAAGTTATATTGGCACTCATAAACGGAATAACGGAGCGGGCTCAAAACAGGACTAGCTTCTATCGTTCAACTCCTTCGCTGATATGAATACACAGTGAGAAAGATCATTAGTGAACCGGAAGCATACGAATGCTACAGAAGAAATCTCTGCATGTGCTATGTGCTCAAGAAAGTCCGATAGTTCAGTCTCTGCAATGATAGAAACAAATATAAAACAAGATTTCCCGATTCGGAGGGTCAGTGCTGAGAATTAAACGAAATGCGCGACCGACAACCGACGTCATGAAAATATACAGTTAGCATTGGTTAGGTCAGGTACCACGTATACCGGAGCAATATACTGTCGGACACGGCTCCGAGCGAGGATGAAGACCACGAGAAGATCAAACACGGCCGAAATGTGAACTTCGGACACGCTTTCATGAAACGACCGTACTGACCACTGCACCACTGGCCTCACATTAGGCATGGAGTTCCCGACCCGTCAAGATTATGCGCGCGTGATTGGTTACCTGTAAGTCAGTTCGAAAGCTGATTGAGGTTGGTTACAACCGACAGTGTTCATGACCTGCAAAAAAGTCGTCGACCGCGCACATCAACAGATGACTGTTTTTACTATCTATCGTTTAGTGAAAAAACTGCCGTGATGACACAATCCGTTAGGGAAATATCGTATTTTCACTTTGTCCGTTCGCACTCACCGACACATGCTGGTTCCCAGTCCAGCGTTGCCTTTCAAGCGCTGAACCGGTTACAGAGAGGTATGTGAACAGCCAGATGTTTATCGGTCCATGGACTGTGGTGGCCAGAACACTGGGCCGATGAGATCAATCGACTTCGATATAAATGCGCGTACACCCTAACCCTAAGCACAGCCAACTGATCTGGCTATGATTTGAGCAGTGCGTTGTGCCCGTTTGGTAAACTCTTTGGCCTGGACTCCGGTTCACACTTCCGGGACGCATAGGATACATACAAACGATGATCATGGACCCAAAATCACGGTTGTCAAGGCAACTCGATGATTGGTCCGCACAGAAACCCCAAACGCAATGACTATCTTTAGTTATGGTTTAGATGAGGTGAAGATCACGTGATGTTTGTTGCCGAGACTGATTTCCTTCGGACGCAGATATTATGACTAACCACACGGTTGGTACGGTCAAGCATTGTGCACTGGTTAGATTGGGAAACATTTGTTTGACACAGAACTTGGATCCCACCTTGCGAGGCTGGTTAACAATGCATGTGAAACAGTTTCAAGTGCAACCTCTAAACACTCAACAGATTCCAGTTGCTCCGTTAACAAGAAAGTCTACAAAAAAAATTGGTCGAAGGATAGTGAGAACACATGTGCTGATGTTATCAGTATCCGGTTAGCAAACCACGGGGTTGGAAATTGTTCACACAAACCTGTTCTATGTTTAATCGAATTCAGTGATCAGAACAACGATGTCACGCCTGTTCACAATAATGGGATCAACGGTTTCTACACCGACAAATTCTGAACTCGCCTCGTACTCGGTATCATATACAGTATATTTAAGTGGCTTGATGCTCCAACATAGAAAAACAGTCATTTAAGATTCCAAACAAGATAAATGGATCGGGAGTTTGATTCGTATACAGTACTCAGAAACTAACGTACCGTTAAACCAGCCCGATAGAACACCTTTGTTCCCTCCAATAAGTAGCAATCTACCATTCGTACTAGATGGTCGAATGGAAGCTGCCATAGGAGAAACGCCCACCGAGCCAGTTGTATTGACAAACCATCGGAAGGTAGACATGAATTGTCTTTCGTAACTGATGAACGGTTTCGCCACGCGTGAAACTCTGTCCTTGAAATAAAACCCGCACGACCGAGAAATTCCAGGGCCAAGCAATGCTCTTTCCATTCGTTTTTGGTCTGAGTCAACACGTTGGTCTGATTCAGTAAAGTCAATAAACAGGCTTCGGAAACGTGTGTTGGATGATAGTGTAGAAAGAGGGCCAACAATGGCCACAACTGAGGTGCATAAACCGTGTGCGGATGGTTAACAGCGATGATGTGAAGCAGGTGGCGTAGATGTTGTTGGCCTGTTTCATTCAGATGGAACACAGGTAGTAACGTCTTGTCAGAAAGCTCGTATCCGGCCAAATCTGGACGACCCTCTGTTCCGTTGACCAGGGTGTCTGATCCCGCATTGTCTTTCTGTCAAAATTACGGAAATCGGAGAGTAGAGAAAAAGAGTTAAGTACGGCCTTTCCCGCACGAGATGTGTGTTGAATCGGAATCGCACAGACAGTCTTGCGCTCACACGCCGGCGCAATCACGTGTCCTAACTTATGTCAGACAAGTCACGCAACAAACTAGTCAGTCACGTGTACAAGTGCTTACAGATCCGTCTCTTGGTTATCGATCGTTTGCCTTTGGATATTCATCTCTTATATGTCTGTACCATCGAATCAATCAATACATTCTGTATTTGGTAGCCTACTAATTCGTATTTTCCTTACCCGACCGGGGCGGTTTAACAATGCGCAATAACGCTAAAAATGTAGATGAAGACAGCTAGTGAATGTGATCCAAACGATATGCCCAAATACTACACAAACCGTATGATATATGTTTAATTACGACGTGTGATGAGAATAGAGGTAAAATGAAGCATCCCGACTAAAGTCTTAACGTGAGCTAGAGAGTCCAATTCTACAGGGGAGTTCAGATTGAAATTTCCAATAACCAATGTTCGCAAGTTGCTGATATGTTACAGTCGCTTTATCTTTCAGCAACCCAGTCAAAGAATTCCACATCGAATTAGCAAACTGTTATAGACCCAGGTAACGTCAGTAGTCAGTTATTGTCAGTTTACAGCCTAGGCAAGAATGCAATATTATGAACAAAATAAACAACACAGAAACCAATATTATGTTCGTTATCATAGGTCAAGATAATATTGCCGGTATTTCAACCTGTTTTGTCAGTCTGACAGCATTCAACATATAGCATGTCACATGTGGGCAGACTAGTTGTGAAGTAAAAGCTGAAAACTTACCCGGTACACACTAACGATATGTTCACAAAATGTAACGGAAATGCATCGACAGTTTCACAGAAATTTCACCATGAAATACGCATAGTTATCATACAAAAGAGCTATAACCACCTAACTGTCTCAAGAAAACAGAATGAATGTTCACCAAAACTGAGTCGCGAATTCGAAATTTCTAATTTTCAATTTCTTAACTGTATCAGCCTGATAAGATTTTATCGAAAATAGAAACTATTTCAGTTCGATGTTCACATGACTCACCCTGGACAAAGTCTTATCGATTAATGCGTGGAATGAGGGCCTGGTAATCCATAGACCAGGCTTCAGCTGAATGAGTCTGTGGTTCACACGCCCGTACGCGTGCTGCATGTGCACTGAACATTTTGCGTCAGATATGGGAAGTTCTCGTGATCCCTCCACATGTTTACTGCTAACTTACCAGTTTTTAAATGTACGTGCTTTTTACTATCGCCATATCCATCGTTTGTTTTAATGAGTTAACAATTCCAACGGTTCGTTGGACGCTGAACTGTATTTGCTTGTGAACTAACGCTACAACCGCACTTTGTTCATTCGCAGTTTTAACCGCTTGGCGTAGGCATCGCTGTTCAATTTCGCAAATAGAACATATGTATTCTGTTCGTAGGAAGATCGTAAACAGTTGAGGTTTGCAAACAACCTGACCTAACACTTAGTAACATTTCTGTGCCGAGTTGGTTGCAATGTTGTAAAGCATCTGCCTGACATTGTTATATCAACGAATGTAACCATATGATGTTACGTTCAATGTAGCAGTCGTTCTAGTCCTTAACAGTATTCGACTAGACACTTACTCCAGTTTCAGACATCAGTTCATAGGTTCTCATGCACGAGATTTTACATCTATACTATGTGAATCAAAGAGACAATTCTCAGTAAAAACATTTAGACGACTTACCAATCACCGATGAGTGGTCCACCATGATTCCTCTCCTTCAAACGGTTCACCATTTAAATACCTCCACCTAAACAAATTCTGTGGTTTTTGTGGGGCTTTTTAAGTACTCGAGGGTTTCTCTTCAGTCACCTATTTTTCAGCAGGTGGTCCCCTCTTTTCAGCTGGCCACAATGCACACGACGTTCCGCCATACTTTTGCGCTCAGTAAATCAATTTCGCGTCGACTGCTCACTGTATATCATCCTCTCCATTTAGATGGTAGCCTTCTTGATCCTGGGCTTCCTGCTTTCGCATGTTCTGGTATTTCTTACATTGTATTTTCAAGTTATTCGAAAATGTCTGTGTTCCGTCCTCTGCCTTACTGAGTATTCCTCTGTTTGTGTGAACCTGAGCAGTTCTCAGTGTCATCTGTCAACCTTTTTTCTGTTTAAGTTCCTTCGACGTGTTTTACGAGCTTGACCAAGATTTACATGCTCCGATCCATTAGTTGCCGCGGGCTTCTGTTACATGTAATCTAAAACGGTAATTTGCCTGTACCTATGCGGACATAGGAATTAATAAGACTAGTGGAAGTGCTGATTTCGAGTCAGCTCCTTTGGCAAGTAACTTAATTAATCGTCCAGTTCTGTCAGCCCGTTTGTCTGAGGGTAGTAAAATGTCATTGAGCATTACCTCACTCAACCTTTCGGAAGATGGTGTTCTGTTTTTGGGCAGTATCAAATTTAGCAGCGCCGAACATCATATTTTCAAGATCAATTAGTGGGTGGCCATAATGCATAGTGAATATTTTTTTTAAAAAGGTTAATCTAAGCGAACTGGATACATAGCGTGCTGTTGGCACGACTCCCAGAGAGGTGAAGTACACTACAACATAGCAATACAAGTGTGATAGGAGATAAAAATGTGGTCATCTATCCGAGAAAATCAAATTTTGAAGTGGCCGACGTGCAGTTCGGATCTCAGCCAAAGCCATTGGAGACCGTTATCTGGACGGCGGTGCTAAAGACTACAGTTCAATAATAAAAGTAATCGACGAAGTGGAACAAGAGTACAGTAATGTGCACCCCGATCTATGTGCGAACAACATGTTAAGAACATATCAAAACGACGTATCGGAGCTTTCAAATAAAGGGAAAGAAAGGAACTGCATAATACTGTGCACCCAAATGATTTGGTCGAGGCCATTTTATGGTTGACTAGAAATATTCACAATAAACTTACAGCGAAATATTTTTATATCCTCCCAAACTATTCATCTCGTCTATGCGTTAGTTTTTAATGTGCGACAGCATCGCTCCCTTAACTCTCAAAACACAAATCCACTGCTCCCTTACTGAACATGAAATGAAAACATAAACCAATATGCCACATACAGGTTCAATCATTAATGTGTTGACTGAAGTTGGTACAATCTATTCAGCTCAACAACACCAAACTGAAGAGTCCTCAGAAGAAACCACGGATTTCCATATACAGAACGTTAAAGCACCCAACTGTCGTTTGCTTTGCTTCCATTTTCTCATTGTCACGTTCACTTTGGGAAATGCTGCTCCTGGTCACACATTGGGAAAAACAAAACAAAAGGGTGCATATATTGTTCGCGTCTCTCTTTTTTCCAGTTGATTCAGTACTTTTTTCTTCTTTCCATCGTAGCGTTACTGATTCACAAAACACAGTTGCATGTCTTAATGAATTAGCTCATAGCCTACTGTACGCATGCTACGTGTCTGTAGGCTTCTCTGACGGATAACTCACTTTGAATGCGCGTTTATTTATTACGTGGGTAGAGTTCACTTAATACTGAATCGAAGTCAACTAGAATCTTCATATCGAATCGAATCCGGTAATTAAAGACGGTCATTTGATTCTGTGTAATTTGCTCTTCAAACTGAACGGCAATCTCCGATACTTGCACTTACATCCTTGACGCAAAATGTACGCACCATGACACCAGGAGGGTTAACAGGTGTAAACAGGGTCACTTTCAGTCAGCAGCTAACTCTCTCACTGTCACTATCGATTTATCTACAGCAGAAAGGACCGGATCACAACTTAAGAAAGACGCATCCGTGACTGGCACATGACGATTTACGAATGAACAGACGTGCGGAATCTTCAAGCTGAACGTGGGTAATATGAGCATGCCAGACAGGACGTGGTGTCGTAAATTGACGTGTAGTGGTAAGAGTAATATATAACTGAATACATACTGGTACGATCAGCACAAAAACTGACACGTGACGAAGCCATACATACGATCAACTTGCCGATTGTGATAAAGACTTTGAAACTGTGACAGCCCGTAACCAAAGTATGTAGTTAACCGTGTAAACATTTCAAGCTGAAGGGTGCCAGGTAACTTGACAAACTCAGAAGAGCCCAAGTGGAATAATTAGGTGTTTGGTGCGGTTAAATGCAACACATAATGCAGACCACAGAAAAATTAGCAGGAACTATGGTGCAACCAAGCTTCCATCTGTTCAACCCGATACATTTGTACATAGTTATCACCACGTTGCTTCGTAAACAATTGTCAGAACTAATGGCAACCTCCACTACAGTGCCTACTGATAAGGTCCAAAGCTGATACTGATGATGGATAGCAATTTATCCCGAGCCACTATATGTTGATTACAGTAGTTTCTGCGGAGTCAAAGGCAACCAGTTTAAAACCGACGGTTTTGTTGAAGAGCGACAGGTTCCTAAACGATCACCTGTTGTATCGAAAGCGACACAAAGTAGTGCAGTATATGTGACACTTACAGACATTCTGTGGAAACCGGCAACGTCGTATTACGCTTTAGTGGCTATTGGAGTAATCACTTACGTGCTGTATAACAAGCAGCCTCCTCGTTTATTAGTATAGTGCGCACATTTGGAAACCAAAGGGTAAGTATCGACGCCAGGAAAACGATAGACCAGAACCGACTATTGAAACAGTGTGTACGCACTATGGAGGAGGTGCCACCAGGATGAATGACAATGTGCTGCTACCCAATGTGTATGTATACACGTCAGTCGTGCAAATGAGTATACGTGTTCCTGGTCCCATATTTTAATATAACCTGTATTGGATTTCATGCAATAAACAACTTTGTAAGCCAACCGTCTTTTGCGGTCACAACAGCACACAATGTGCTCTAAAAGAGCAGGTGTGACATACACAATCGTGTTCATGTGGCAAGACTAAAAATATATACTTCCGGACCTTACCAACTACCTTGGAGGGTGGTCAGGCTTGCATATTGTTTTGATTTGGCGGGCTATGCTGACTAGGAGGTCGGTCCTTGCAGGTCCATCCATGCCAGACTGGCCAAAGAGGAGCAGCCAGACAAAAGGCAGGTGCGTTTGTTGTGGATGGTATCAGTGTGTTGTGCTTTGGTTCTGCCCGATGTATGTTCTTGCCTGGTTTAGTTTTGTGTCTGTGACTCGTTCATCTCCCCAGCAATATGCCATGTGTTTTATGTGAGCGTTGCGACTTTATAGATGTGGCTCTCGAGCATGTGCGAAGCTAATGCAATTCGATTTGTTGCTGGTGGTCGATGATGTTGCGTTTGTGTGTCGTCCGCTACCTTGTAATACGTGCTTTGGAGCGGAAGACAGGTTGAGGGCCCTAATCGCTCTTCTATCTACATCTGGGTTTCCTAGCAACACCAAAGCCTACATAAACCATGATTACACAACATAAACCGAATACCATACTGCATCGATCGTCGTGCAGAATAAACCGGGTCGCCCTATCTGCTGCTTTCGGCAGGATGCATAAGCGAAAATATGCTACTACCAAACCCTCCCCCATCCCTCCCCTAATGACTTGGCCAGCACGAATCCTAGAGCAGACAATGCCGAACAACACCGATCGCCGTGGAACTGAGTCGCCATTGACGCGGCAGCCTTGAGTGAAACAAGGCTTGCTGACCAAGGTAAGCTCCAAGAACCAGATGCTGGGTACACCTTCTACTGGATAGGTTACCCGGCATACGGTGCTCAGAAGCATGGTGTCTGCTTCACAGCCGCTGACTGCACCAATGCTTTGATGATAATGGAACCGCACGGCATCAGCCCTCGAATGCTGTCTATGCGCTTGTGACTCGGTCGAGGTAAGTGTGCCACATTTGTTAGTGTTTATGGTCCAACCATGTGTCACGCTGTTGATGCAATAAACCAGTTTTATGATCAGTTGTCTGCCACATTCCGGTTGGCACCGGTGAGTGACTGACTGCTTGTTCTGAGCTACCCAAACGTTCGGGTTGAGCGCAACTCAGTAGCCTGGCTGAGAAGCCCCAGACCCTATGGCATTGGTCCAGTCAACAAGAACGGTGATCGTCTGCCCCACCTGCGTACTACTCGCGAACTGGCCATCACAAGCACCCGATTCCAGCTGGATGCGAGCGACGTCATGACGTGGACTCACCTACGAAGACTTCACCATCGTTTGCTTGTTTATATGACTGTATGGCAGTACGACATTCGTGAAGTGCGTATCATGCGAGTGGCAGTTAAGCATCAGTGTGAACCACTGATGTATTGCTGTCTATGATGATGATGATCATGCGAGTGCCGCGCGGCGCTAAATGTGGCACCAGTCATAGACTGATCTGGACCAAAATGTTTATTCACGTCTGCCGGCCTGTTTATTGTAGATCATCCGGACAACGGCAGAAGCTGGATGCCAGACGATTGGAGAACGGCGAAACGAGGGCTGCTTTGTAGTGCGCCGTTGCCGCTTGTCTGCATGACCCACAGGTTTCCGCTACCCCTGAGGATATGTGGCAGCACCTCAAAGAACAGATCACGGCAGCAGCCACCGAGACAATAAGTTTCAAATGCCAGAAATGTCCGGACTGATTCGACGACAACAACAACGCGGCTATCTCCAGCTTGGTACGAGAGAAAAATGCAGCATTTGTTGCCTTTGTAGTGGATCCGGACAATAAAGACAAGAAAGTGAAAATCCGGGGTACTCGCCGTCAACTAACCGAACGTGTTCGAGGAATCAAGGAGGACTGGTGGAAGAAGCAAGTTGAATGGATGCAAAACTATTCCGAACACCACCAACAAAAGCAATTCTGTAATCCGCTTAGGGTGGTTTTCGGTCCATTCATCCAGTCCACCAAAACACCGGTTGACATGGACACCGGTTCTTCGTGTACCCAGTCAGAAGACATCATGAAAATCTGGCGCAAACACTTTGGGAGCCTGCTAAATCGTCCTGGGTGACCATGAACAGCCTGTCACAAAAAGTCGTCAAACTTTCAGTTGTTCCCGCCCCGGATTTGACAGAAGTGTAAAAAGCGATTAGACAACAGTGCAGCGGAAAGGCTGCAGGCGAGAATGGACTGCGAAGTGAAATACTGATTAAAGGCGGACCAGCGTTCGAACGCACTTTGCTCCATTTGGCTCACCTCTTCTGGGAGCGGGAAGAAATGCCACAAGAGATCGAGGATACCCTTGTCGTACCTTTATTCAACGGTTAGGGTGGCGATCAATACCCTGACAGCTATCGGAGCATTACTCTATTAAGTTGTGCAGGCAAGCTGCTTGCAAGAATTCTCCTGAACCGACTGAATGCGGACGTTTTTTAGGCCAATGTTCCTGACCAGCAATGTGGGTTCCGAACGAGTTGCAGTACGCTCGACCTGGTGTTTGCTACTAGACAGCCTCAAGAGAAGTGCCGAGAACGCCACCAGCTCCTGGATGTTCTCTTTGTGGACTTCACTAGGTCCTTTGTTCCAGTGAACCGCGAGGCGTTGTGAATGTCGCTTGATAAGTTTAGAAGTTTAGTTAAGTTCGCCAAGTTGGTTAGAATGTTGCATATAGGCATGAAGATGAAGGTACCATCCTATGGATTGACCTCTGATGACGTCCACATTGTCACTGGCATGAAGCAGGTTTGTGTTCTAGCTTCAACCCCACTTGGTTTATATTTGAATGCCATGCCAACAGTTAATTTTCAGGACTCAGTGGAGGACGGCGTTGAGACTGAGTACCGGACGGGTGGACGTCCGCTGAATATTCGAGGTTTCGGCGCTCAAAGATGAATACATACCTCAACGATGCGCATGCATCTGTTCACATATGACAGCGTGTTGTTCACACACAGCTAAGACAAACTACAGCGACTGCCTACGGCTTTCTCGACTGCAGCATCTAAGTTCGGATTGAATATCTGCACAAGTCAAACATTGCCTTTCTTCCAGCCTTTTTCGGGCGGAGGTGCTGTCTCTGTATTTGCGCCTGAAAATCGCATCAGTGGTGATATACTGTCGACAAATGCGTTTATTTCTGGCACTTGGATAGCAACTTACCTAAAGATCTGTCTGCGGACCGCGAGTTAACAGTTCATGTGGCAAGGGCTAGTGCTGCCTTCGGACGTCTTGGAAGACGCTTCTGGAAGAAACACAGCCCGAAGATGGCCAATAAGCTCAGTGTCTATTGCTCAACGGTGCTATCCATACCGCTGTATGGCAGTGAAACTTGGACATCACATCAAGAGAACGCGCGCTACCTGAGTGGTATTCAATGGTCGGACATAGTTCCGAACACTGAGGTACTGCGGCAAGCGGACATGGACGGGATGAAAGCCATGTTGATACTTAATCAACCTCGTGAACTAGGTCACGTCCGTTGGATGGGCGACGACCGTATTCCGAAGCAGCTGCTGTAGGGACAACTGGAATCAGGTAACCGAAATCCTAGTGGTCAAAAGCTGAGATATTAGGATGTTATCCAGGTAGGTCTTTCACGTTGTAACATTGATTTGAGATGTTGGAAATAGTTAACGCTGAACCGGATAGTTTGGACAGACATGATCCGGTCGGGTGTCCGTAAGTTCAATAAACAATTATTACTTGACCGACAATAGAAGCGCGCGGGAACCATCGGTACCATAGATCGTGGTGACATGACTATATGGCGTTGCGACGTGTGCGGCCGCGAATGCGCTGGCAGCCTCGGATAAATAGGTTACCACCGTACTCATAGTACACCGTCGATCAACAGACAACGAGTACGTTGAACTCAGGTAGGTTTTACCAATTGTATCCACTTTTTCTTGGTCGCATCGACCACGGACCACCGTCGTTTGGCAACTCACCCACTCCCCCTTCCAGAAACCTGGGTGTCTGTGGCCTATTACCAGTTCTTTTCTTCAGCTTTGTTGGTGTACTGTCCGATGAATGTTTTGTCTGTTTTCTTCCAGTCCAACCTTGAATTTTGTTTCTCGTTTTATTCTCTATAAAGTGCACTGGCGTGTACTCGTATACTGAGTCACTGCTTGCATTATATTTTCAACATTTTTCTCCTCAATGTAGATCCTACCATCGCAGTCTCTTTGTTTACTTCCCGGTTGATAGTGGTTTCAGTTTCGTGGCTAACCAGCATTGACCGGTTGGACACAAAGGAATACAAAAGGGAGTGTTGGCAATAACATAATATTGCATCAAATTTGACAAAACAGCGAGCAACTAACCGGAATAGGTACTGCAAATTTGGTTGAAATCAAAAGTGGCCATAAAAAAGAGCGAGCTGGATGCGAAGGGGGTAGATTGAGACGCCGCATGGTCAGTTTCAATTGTTTGATGCCACCTTTGGCCGCGTTATGGATTAGCTGCTTATGTGCTTCGATATCTCCATTTGTGTATGAATTGATGAATTTTTCAACCTCTGTTGTTGTGAATCGTGAAAAAGGGCTGGATGTGTAAAGACAGGAGAGAAAGTGACAGTCGGCACACACGACACCACACGCAGTCCACCAATTTGAAAGTGTAAGGCAATAGAGCGAGCATAACATGAAAAAGTCATAAAACTGAGCATGTCGCGACACAGGACAACAACCAGTGAAATAACCTTTTCATTATAATCAATTCGGAAATAGTAGCACAAAAAGTAAATTAGGCCAGGCTATGTTAGCTGAAATCAAACAACTTAGTTATGAGGACTAAGTTTTACTGATTCGTCGTCAAAATTACAATTCCCCTCAGACTGTGGTGCATGAGCCACATGCATTCTACTGGATTTAGCATATACAAACATACACAGGCGATTTCTCACTGCGTCAGATCAAGTAAGAAAGAAAACATTTCTAAGATATTCGGATGACACCATTGGAACACGCCTCTCCAACAAAGTCATTGGAATGAGATGAAGCCTAGAAATGTTCAAGTAAATTGACCATAATCAGAAATGTTAGGTGGAGAGCCACCAAAAAGAACAGTAGTATTCATTTACTGCACCGTTACAATGCTTTTTCATTTGCACTGTAGCTCATCATCGGTACTTCCTTCAGTGTGGATAAATCATTCTATCTCATCACTCTCTAAGCGTTCATCACCCAACGTGTTTTCCAGCCGATAAACATTCCATCAAGACACGTTTGTCTTCTCAGTCGAGTCGCGTGAATGAATATACAATTAGCTGATCTGTTCAACAACTCAGGATCATAACAGGAGGTAAATACACCGCAGTAGGCAGGTAGCCACTGACTACCAACACTTCCAGGTGGAGCCGTCCCTAGATGTTACAAGTGCTTTAGTGAAACACAATCGTTTGATCGAAAGGCAGTCTGATAAAACTTTTAATTCGAATTTGAGAAATCTCCAGAAATCGTTGTGTATTTGTGGTTTATTTGAACACGTATACATGCATACATAGTGGGTGTTGGGTTCGCCCAGACAGAAACGTGGCTCAACCCAGTCTTCGTTGTGAAAACGATGGGGAAAATAGCCAAATAAAACCATATTAGAAAATATGTGAAGGTATATTATTAAAAATATGTGCAAATTGGCAATTAGTTGGAGTTTTTGTACCTTCCCTTCAGGATATCGCCAGAGCAACTGAATAACACAGTGTCCATTCAACAGTTGCTTCGAAGTTTTAGTTATATGCACAACACTTTCATCTTCCGTCGAAAAAGAACCCTTGACCTGCTCCTTAACGGCAAACTCGGCAGTGCGTAGCCCCTGAATCTGTTAATCTGTAGATGCATCGACCCTGTAGAAACGGTTAACAGCAACCACCTTCAGCTCGTCAGACCCAAGCGGTTCAAGTAGCATCCAGTTTAAAAATGTCTCAATTGCAAAAGACTGCTTTCTGTCCCTAATCTTTCATCCAGAACCCAATGCACCTCGGAAAAATATCATTGTCGACGAACAGGCTACCCATTTTATCTGGTATTTCGTCCAACTGGGTTCCCTTTAAGTACTGCCATCTACAGATCTCCCTTTGGAGTTTACTTGGTCGTGGAATCATCCGTAAGCTTAAGACAGAGGACAAGCGCTCGACTACCACTACAGCCTCACAACCAAGCGAACAAACCCCCAGGATAGCCCACCATACAGGAATTTTTGTGAACCCGAGAGTGTAGCAAGTCACAGTGCAGACAAGTTACTGGTGAACTGGAACCCACCAATTGTCTCCTGAATAACCAACGTTGTAACGGAATCACTGTCTAGGAGGGTATAAGCTAGAAGCCCTTCTGCCGGGCCAACAACCCAAAAAGGAATCATCCCAAAATCCAATCCACGTTGTGCGGCATAAGTGACCCACAATTAATACATGCCGCTTGTTCTTGTCAAATCAGAAGGTAGACCAACTAGTGTTATAAAGTGAACTGTCGTGTCCAGCCTCTCAGTTTTCTACACTATACCATTTTACGTAAGACAATCATGGATGCGATGACAAAATCTGAGGCATCCGAACGATGGCCTATGTGGCAAACTGAGAACGATGAATTCACCGAAGTAGCTCAAACCATAAGTGCCCCTACAGAGTAAACAGGTAATGGCCTTTATATTCACATTGTTGGATTAGTTGAGGAAGACGGAACCGCGATGTGCATGTTTTGTTTTGGGAGTCCCGGAGTATAGAGACTACTCTACATCACATTAACATCTCTCACTTCGACCGACCAGCTGATGGAATTGGTTGTGAGCTACTCTGATTCGAAAGGATATAAACTCATACAGTAAGATTCGAACGGGCCTTCAAAAATTCTACCAGAGACGAGCTATCATTGCTCGTGCTAACGTGAGCTTGACTGTGCGACGAAAAAGTGCGCAAATGTGCCAGTCGTTTCGTATTGGTATCAGCAAAATATCTACAATGAAGTGTCAACGGAGATAATGGGCAAAATGAACAAAGACAAACCAACTTGTCAGTTTTTGCTCATTTGGCCCAACGGCCGTTGATCGTTAAGTATAACATTATTCCTTTGTTCGCGAATGTGATGGGGGGTGACCTCTCTCTTCCTCTATCTTCCACCACTCGTGCTGGATTTGTCTTGCAAAATAATCGTCGGTTACTTCACAGCGGATTACACTGACGCTGTTACTTTTTCTGCTACTTTTCCACCCTCTTGTTACACACTACTTTTATACCTGTTACGTCCCTTGTACACATAAACCACTTGTTTATTGTTTGAATCAACACACACTTTGTACTCGCACACCTTGGCTTCTGCTTTCACGTGGTCGTTGTTACCGGGAGCTAACTGTGGCAACAATCACTTGTAACACAGTGGGGAAACAGAATTCGTTGGAATTTCTCTGTTATTCAAGAAGAACGTTCTTCCAACATACAGCGGACTTAGTGTGATTGAATCTGTCATAGATGGTCCCGTTGAAATTCCATTACACTAACAGTTTTGTGCTTCATCTTGGTTTATACTTTGTATATTTGTTCGTCTAAGCAGCTTAGATCTTGGCATTGTAGTCACTTCCTTATACTTTCGATATACACAAAACTCACCTTAGCCAACCGCCTGTTCAATCTGTCAAAACAGGCTGTGACAGATGTCTTATTAGCACACTTCCAAGTTGAAGTCTTTCAAGTTTACGCTGTACATGAAGTATGAGGATAGGACCAACAATGATACAGTGTAATCAATTAGCAGTAACAAATGAACGTGGAATTCGTTTGGTATAGACAATGAAAATTCGTTAGCAACAACACAGATTCTGAAAACCATGCAAGTAAGCATTTTGTGATATTTAACACTTCTGTTTAAACAAATCACATCAATTAAGTCTCATCAATTCACCCTGCATTATCTTTGAATTGGGTTCATTCATTATGGGTGAACGGTAGCCAGACAGTGACACGGTCATCTGGGTACTTCAGTCTAAAAACAATGCGGTGGGCCATCAGTACATAATTAGGAATACTTCGCACGTGCAGTCAAATGATCAAGCGATGAAAATGCAGTCTGAGACGATAGAGGTGACAACAACTTGTCATTGAAGTTCCACGAGTTCCACCTGTTCTACGCGAAAGGAGCTTGGAATTATAAATTCCGTGTCCCTCAGAAATTGAAAAAAGCACAAAAGGTGCAACAAAGAATATCTGGCCAACTTTGAGCACAATTACATTCAACGGAATTTCGGAAACACGGCAACAAACCCCACAAGCTATTATCCCAGTCATAGCTCTTAACAAATAGTTCGGCATCTTCACCAAAACTGAACTGAGCAATCTCATGAGAGATAACATCACCCTGCCAACTGACAAAGGGCGGGTGAAGGTCATCACGGACAAAGCAGAGTATATGGAGAAGACACAGCTACCTATCGCCTAGTCAATACCGACCTCTATAAAACCAACCAACAAATTAACACTGCATTTTGAGAGAACAGAAGCTACGCTTAGTCTTTTATTAATTTTCAACCGTCTTAGTAACGTTTTCTTTTAGGATATTCCACGTCACTACTGAGATGAGCGGCGGCCCGAGCCATAGTACCTTTTGGTCAGGCTCATGGCTGCTATGATGATGATGATGACGCATGAGATAAGCAGAAACGTCGCAAAACGTAGCCGGATGATGCAACCAATTGCGACAAATTGATCGTCAAAAGATGCCATCAATTTTCGTTGACCTCCGTCCACAAGCATCCAATAAGACATACAGTCAACCTGAGTACTCCGAAAATCCTTATTCAGACGAATATCAGTCGGCTGGAAGTTCAAGAACGAAGAACCGACTGATCAAATCAAAAGAAAAATATGAACCAATCAGACTTCAGGTCAGCGCTCAACAGAAGCAGGAATCACCCAACTAGACTGTAAGTCGGAAGTTCAAAACTGAAGTGCGTGACCAATAAGGCCTCAGATCTAAAGTTCAAGAACGGGTAACAATCAATCAAATTTCTGGTCAAAAGGTCAACTCATTTTCGTATATGAGAGCAGGCATTCAACAAACTTCACCAACCTTCATGTTCAAACGTATAGACTTGAAAACCTAAACACTGATGATGGCACCTCGTTTGGTGATGAAATGCTTGCAACCTAAATTCCAAGCTGGGCAAGCAATCGAATACCTAAAACGAACGATAAGTTTGACTTGAAGGAAACATAAAATATGTAAACACCATCAGAATTAATTAGGAATTACCAAGATTCCAAGACGAACATTTAGCGACTTATAAGGATATCCTGGCCATTATATTGATGCGACAGTTTTGCGGCTCAAGTGACACCAACTATGATACATGCATTTTCAACTCTCAGTCGTGCCCTCGACTCAGGCTGCTGCTGACCTAGACGATAGTCCATGAAATGACAGATCCATGAAAACGCACGAACGCATGAAGAAAATAGGCAAAACCATGGAAATTCAAGAGAGAGGGGCGATAATATTATGGATGTATACTTGTAAATTAACTGCAATACAGTGCCAAATCCAAGAGTTGTATAGTTCACAAACTGGCAGGTAGTGCCTTCTAGAAATGCTCACCAGAGCGGTTATCATCATAGTAGCCATGAGCTTGACCAAAAGGTGCTGTGGCTCGGGCCGCCGCTCACCTCAACAGTGACGTAGAATATCCTAGAAGTAAACGCTAGTAAGAAGTTTGAAAAGAAGACTAGACAGAAGAACCAGAAATGATATGGATACAGGTACACCGTTGACTGCGACACATCGCCATCTCGGATAGCGTCTCTAACCAGCAGCTTGAGTGATCACGAGGACCCCATCCAGGCACGCGACACCTACCCACTTTGCTCAATGGAGCAGTCAGGGTCTTCATATTTTGTG
>JTDE01021146.1:0-23209 GCA_014338405.1 Paragonimus skrjabini miyazakii
TGTGCCTTGGAAGTTTGTGAATGTATACTGTTTACGTGCCAGTTGTATGTCTGTTCGATCTACTTTCGTTCGTACCAAGCAACGACTAGCTTCGTTTGTTCACTGACGTGCTGAACTTTTCAGAAAGTTGAATCATGATGTTTTTTACCTCTTCTTTTCTTTAGTTATGTTGATGTATAGTATGATTAATGTCATGTTAGTTTTCTCAACTCAACTTCAAATTTCTGTTTTCCCCCTCTACATTACCTAAAAATCAATAATATATACTAATACTTCGAACGACTTCTTGCTTATACTTTTAACAGCTTACTTCCAGGCTTAGATTTGCTATTGGAATCTCTGCATTTTCTTTTACTTTCGTGTAAGAACTACGATAAAACACTTTTGATATAAAAATGTATGGTAGCGTTGAACTGCACACATTGTGATGTAGTCGATAACTCACTTACCTTCAAGTGTGGTGAAGATCCAATACCGACAACCTCCAGGTCACGCAACATTTGTGAATCTCCCTGTACATGGGGATATATATATATATATACCTCCTAGTCTTTGATGTGGCACACAATGTGCCTTGGGTACTTTGTTGCCGCTGACACTACTAATTCTTTTACCCGGAATTTCACTGATAGGAACGCCCTTCAGTTGTGACCATTTGCAGATTTCGTTTCGAATTGCATCCACTTTTGATCTCATCTGCAAACTGGGTACAGAATACACACGCTCGACTACTACTTCGTCCCCACCGTCAAGCGAGCTAATCTCTAAGGCGACAGTCTTTTCCGGAATCACTTGTGAACCGGTGATTGTAGTGACTCCTAACTCGGATGGGTTTCCGGCGAGATTGAGCCGATCAATTGATTCTGGACTCAACAGTATGTCCGAACTATTGTCTAAAAATGCGTCAATCAGAATATCCTCTGTCGGGTCGACAACCTTTACGGGATTCATCCCCAAGATCACTCCACGCTGTGCGGAATTAATGGACCCACAGTTGGCATGCGTCGCACCTTCTACCGACTCGGAAGGTGGGTGTCTGATGCTTTGGAGTAATTTATGGTGTCCAGTAACGTATTTTTCTACACTGCACTTCTTTTGCGTCCTCAGACCGGCTGTTTCTGCGTCCTTTCTAATCTTCAACAGCTGCCGTCTGTGCCTCAATTTAATTGCCAATAATTCTAACTGTAAATCTTCATCAAGGTACTTCCCATTCAACGCAATTATTCGTCTTTGTGGGCGCTCCCTACTGATAATAAGCTTATTACTCGTACAAGAACCAGAATAAGAATAAACATCAACAGCTACTTACCTGACTCCGTCTATGACATAGCAGATTTAAACAAATTGATCGACCAACTGAACACCGTCTTGATCAATTAGCCAAACTTCAGTACTGAACGACTTCAGTACACGAGTCCAATCGACGGCACGATGTCCTCTCGACGACTGAGGAAACGCACAATTGAGTACTGTACGTTCTTCCGACGAACGTTGAGTGACGTACGTAAAACCGACGACGCCAATTACCAGAATCAAGTCAAGCCGCTGGAAACCGTGGTACTATTGCCATAAGCAATATAAGCAGTTGCAAGAAACAAGCCTCAGTTCGTTTGCGTTCGTGGGATAATATACAATAGTTGGCCGCAATAGACCGTCAAGGTTCCAAAAGGCACGATAAGTACAAGCAAAGGCGATCGACAGTCAAGGACGGAGCGACGAAATGCGATCGGATCGGTTTGATGTGTGTCTAAATAGCCAGCCTTCGGACTGACCGATTAGTCGACGGAGGTTTCACGGCGGCCCATAGGAAGGCCGTATTCACAGGGGTGGGGAGGGTGAGACGGGTAGACAATAATGGGTGTGTGGGCAGGTGAGTGAGGTTCAATGATTGAGGGAAGCAGGATGGAGAAATTAGTACTTTTATACGGGGGTTGTGTGAATAACAATAACAGATGTCTAGTTAGATGGGTTCATGGGGTAGAATGCGGCAGGGTCACTCGAGGGGAATTTTGACCTCCAAAAATATTCTAGTGTTTCTGTTATTCTAAACAGCGCTTAGATTCTGATGCTTTTATTATAGTTTGGACTGTTTTGAAAGCTGAGGTCTAGAGCACTGTACTGCCGTTTTTTTGCTTTGATGGTCTCTGGGGTCCCATGAGGCCTACTGTTGGGCAGTGTTGTGAACCAAGAGCGCGGATGACACAAGGGTTATTCATTCAGGAATGCAACACGTGGGTTATGCGTTCCAACAAGACAACAAACAAAAACACATCTGTGTACGGTACAGGGCTCAGACGGTCAAGGTTGCCACAGACGTCAATTGATCAGTTTCTTTACGTTCCTTTACATACCAAGAACCATTTCATGTGATCCTGAACTCCGATGTTTCTTCTTGTATTTTTCCTGCGGCCACTTCAATGTCAAAATATATGCTCTGCCCCCCCGCTACTGAGTGGCAATGATGTGAGTAGTATAGTACGATCGCCCCTCCTCACTACACTAGTACACCAAATGTGAACCTACCGGGTGTCCAATCAAATGAGCTAAGAACAACCAAATTACAGAGTCATGTAAGGTTCTCTTCAAAGAGTTGAAAATCACCAAATGTCAGACCCACCAAAACAGTTGAATTCTGATGGCAGTGAGACGGATTACGATTGCTGAGTTCACAAAAGTTGAAGAAGTGTGTAACGATAATCATGAACAGGAGGAAAATCGAATTTAGGTATCAAATGTTTTCGAACAATCATTTCGGAATGCCTGGTTTAACAAAAGCATAAATGTGCAGAGAGGAACAAGATGCGCTATCCGCAAAAACAAATTCAGCATTCTCTGGCAACTCATTATCAAATACTGAACAACACTTACTAAACAACTTGTGTCGAACAAACCAATCACTTCAACAGTTGGAAACGTCGCCCTGAGCTCTCCTGTTTCTACGTAATCAAAGCACGTTAAAAGTATAGCAATCGGAAAAATTAAAACCAAGTCACCTTCGTCAGAATTCTACAAATACCCATGTGGGTCAAAAAGAAAGGCCTCCGAATCACTATCTATAAGAGTACACCCATGCATCAGAAAAATTATGGATGAATATTTTTTACCACATATGTGAACGAATGATTTGTAAAGTTAGTATTAAAATGTTCCCAGTGGACCACTTAACTTAAATGAAAGACTCGTATTGAAGACTATGCGGAATTAGAAGTTGCTCTAAACAGTCAACGATTGCTAATATTCAAAGATTTTCAAAATTTCATAGTTTCCTGTGAGACAGTAAATTAAAGTGTTGCTTCATCTAATAAAAGTCCAAGTCATTAAGATCATTAGATATAATTTTTCTGCTACTATGCACCTGAAAATCTTTACGTGACTTGACAACCCAGTTCAACTTTACAAAAGCCGTTTGGTTTCTTGGGACGATAGCTGTAAGGGTTCAAGTACTCTGCTTCTGCTGCTGTAGCAGATTACAGAATTTGTTCGTCGGTTAGATTACGTACTTTTGAGTTATCGACATTAAGATCATTTTTGTCCTCCTCCTAGTTTCATATTTTGTTAATAGCTATTTACCCAAACTGGTTCCAAAACAAGTTCACACACAAATCAAGAACTCCATACTTGCTCTCACTTGTGACCCTTTGATATTGTTTCCATAATTCTCATACCACGACTACAAGTGGCAAGTGAATAAACTATACCTAGTAATATAATATTCCTACTTTTGACGTTATAGATTAACTGAAGCAAGGATCATACATTTCACGATTCTTCCTTGAGCGAGCCGAGACAGCAGCATATGACGTACGCGTTTCCATTAGCCTCCAACACTGAGGTCAAAGTTCACTGGGTGCATATTACCGAATAGCATTTGTTTTATGTGGCGTTCGCTGTTCATCTGTAATTAAAGACAACTGGAATTTACAGATATCCACGTGTTTACGTGCCAAAATTGTGAAATTCTTCTTGTATGCATGAATTCTTCTATACCTCCTGACATCCACTATTATTGACCCTGATTTTAAACCGCCTGTACCGATTGATCCGATCAAGTTTAATACGAAGTAGCACATGCATTACAAACACCAAAGTTTGTGGTCATAACACTTTGACTGCATCATTTTAGACATATGTATTGATGCACACTGAGATCGAATATTAGTTGTTGGTTTAAAAAGGGAAGGCTGTCAATCGTCAGGTTATCAAAATCTTAGCTACTCAACCTGCTACACAGTCACGTTGTAATTCAATAAACTCCGGTTTGTGACGGTTGATATTAATAAAAAGCGAACTACTAATAGGTTTGTACTCCCCATTTTTAATAAACCGGGGCTTAAATGGGTGGGTGGATCAGTGAAAGGTTCACCAGAATATGCCCAGTTCAGATTCTCAGAGTTGTCACCAAAACAACCGTCGAAAAGATAACCTGGCTTCTAATGAGACTTGTCGGGTTAGATTTGCCACGTAATGACACGCCCTAATTTATGCCAGATAATTCAGTTGCTTATTGATTGTTTGCCTTCGGTTATTCATCTCTTATATGCCTGTACCATCGAACCAATCAATACACTCTGTACTTGGTGGCTTACCAACTCGGGTTCTGCTGACTCGTGAGGGGCGATTTAACACTGACCAATTTTGGTGTGAACTATCTTACCGACCAGGCAATCAAGATCTCCACAATGTGCATTCTTGTCTGACCTGTTACGATAACGTGATGTGCTGCACATACAGTTTAATCTTCCAGCATGAAATCAAGTTACAACAAGCAGCTCGATATACTACTTTTTCTAATGTCTTGCAAATAATTCATTTTTATTTTACTACCAAAGCACTATATTCGCTTTTATAGCGTAAAAAATCGACAGCAGGCAGTGGAAACAGTCCAGTTGCTGATCACAATGAAATTCATGCATCAGTTGTTTTTTGATTACTCCCAGACTGTTGACTGTTTCCTGTCTTCCACCCTATTTTTGTCTAGTCAAAACAAACATCCTACGATTGCTTTTTTTGTTTCTGGTTTTGACTACTGAGTTACTTGAGTTAACTTTGGCCAAATAGACTCAAGAGATTCTATGTGAATTCAACTGAACAAGGTCATACTTTGTAAAAAGTTGGTAAACATTGTGACGTTGAAATACTTGTATTCACTTATATGTACGGCAGAATAATGCGTCAACGATACGGTGGTAAAGTTTACTCTTTATATCAACATAATGTTCTTAGCTGATTGCATCCCTTTACCACTTTCACCCAAAAATACAATATTGAATAAAAGTTTTCATTCAAAGTGGCAGTTTCGAATTACTATCGAAAAGCGCAACGTTACAAAGATGAATAGTATAACTGTTTACTGATAAAGTGAGCAGATCCACAAACTAATTGTTGCTTCTTTTCATCGTAATTGCAATTTGGATATAAATAGCTGGTTGGTTGTCTTGCTGAACAGTTGAAAAATTATTATGGTATAACACTACCTCCATAGGCTCTAGTCTGGCCTAAGTATGCACGTAACGACAAGATGGTGAGCGTTGTAAACATACGGGCCTACTACCGTGCACATCTAATGTGATCGCTTAGTTTGCGCGCGAAATATTAAACGACTCCGAAATCCAACGTTATTCGTGTGTATTTTTTTTCCGTGAATTGTTATTGAAAGACAAGGAAGCAGATTCAACTAACATGATCCACAGTTCGTAGATTTGTTTAAAACAAATGAAATTTTGTTTTGTTAACTGCTCGCGGAGCACCAGTTTTACAGATGAAGTGTTCGGCTGGTTACAAAAATTTGCCAGATCGCACTTTGTCCATGTTATCAAAATGAGTGAGTTTAAACAACAATGAAGCCGATCACAATGGAATTTTGTTATCAAAAAATCATGGACTGTTAGCTAAGCACATATGAAAGATATTTAATACAACTTCAAACCTCTGCATTGTAAGAAATATATCTTGTACATTTGCTTTATCAGCTGTGGTCAATAAATTTACACCAAAAGCCTGTGTTTGATATGTTACTTGCCTTGCTTATTTTAAACTCATTCCCGTAAGAATGACATGAAGATACCAGAACCCTTCTCATTGTGTCTAACGCGAACGAAAAAAAGGTCCGAGCATTTTTAATAGTTACTTACAGTGAAAGGTCTAAAAGGGCAAATGGCAACTGAAGAAAATAGAACCGAATCAAGGCAAACATTCTGCTTCTGACCTAATTTTCACAAACACTGAATGTGCAAGCAACCAACACAACTAATTACATGACATAAGACCTTGATGTTCAACAAATAAGACCAGGATATCTTTGCATCTATCTGTGCATTATCATTTGGTTCCTTCAGGATCTTGAAAAGAAGGTGTCGTTGGCATAATGGAAAATATTGATAAATTTGATAGCCCGAGTTAATGGTTTAGTTGTTGGGTTGTTTCTAGACCATTACAGGTTAATTACAAAAGTTGTATTACCAAACGATGTGCTATTCCAAAAGTGACATAGTTTCAGCGTACACGCTCGTATTCTGAGACTGTCGAAATTGACCGGATAATCGTATATACATGTTACAATAGAATGACCCTTCAGCATGAAGTCCGATGGATGAAACCCGATTCATTCTGGTGTAAGGGTGGTTCGGATGAACCCATATGAAATACTTGCATCTACCATTCTCCGTGTCCTGACTATTTCGTCCAAGCTTCTGAAGGAAACTTACCGTTTCAAGTAATTGTTTCAGGTTGGTCTTTCATTTTCACCCCGAACTGAACATCTTTTTAGTTCCTAAACAGTGATAAGATTGGTTACCTGATACCACTTCCTGACAATTCACCTGATCTACTCATTTTGCGTTGTTCAGTTGTGCATGCTTACTTAGTTATATCTAATTTTACCCATTTTTTGGAATCCGGGTAACTACAGTGTGTACAGAAAGACAGATTCTGATCACCCAGTAACAATGAATCTCAAAACAAAACGGTCGTATTTCACAGCAGTAATCAGTTATGAGTGGTATTCAACTTGTATTAACCGATACTCCTACTACCTGCCAATAATCACATTTCCACTGAATGAGCCGGTCAATCATTTTGAAAATACTGCCTCAGAATTTGTTTATGAGCCATGGTCACAGTTCCTTCATCACTGGTTCGTACATCGTTCGTTAAACTAAGCAGCAATTCAAGGTAATTGACTTATTGGTCAAAACAGCCTCATATGTGCTTATTACGGCGCACGTTGATAGAGGAAGGATGTGAACTTTAGCGGCATTTTCAAGGGCAAAAGTTTTCTTAATGCATACCGTTATTAACACCGGAATCTCAGATCAGAATCATGTGATTACTGTCAAAGTGTTTGTATGATACAAAATGTTATTTTTTTCGATTTCAACGGTCAGCCATTTTCTCTCTAATGAAAGCCCATAATGGACAGTTTACTTCATTCTTTCATACCCCTGGCTTTATGGAAATACAATATTTCAATGATCTGTAGAACTTGTTTAGTTCTTGGATGTATCGTTTTTAAACTGCTGACGACTACATGCATTAGTGAAGGTCGTTTGCGCGCGAATGACTTACTCTCGTCTTACAGAGGCGTCTAACTGAGTTATCAGCGCATCTGAGTTAAGAATTCGGCAATTTGAACCTTAATACCGGTGGAAATGAATTACAAACGTGGTATACTAGAGTAGATTTTAGGACGATGGCCGCTTTTTGCTATGGGTGTCAGATGCACGGAACACCTGCTATTGGATAGCCCAGAGGTCAGTAACAGTGAACTATACAAGAAATATCCCTTCAACATACTCAATCAAAATGGTTCCGAATTATTTGTTTACGTTTATTATTAATTGTTTTGGCGAGTACTTAGTTAACGAGGGTGCATGATGAGGGCAGAAAAAGTATAAAGATCTACGTTGGTTAGGGTGGGAAATCTATATTTCGGGCTCAGTCTACTCGGAGATAGGACACTCAGTACATGATACTGTTGCCGGAAATGTTCATCGGAGTATCTGTTACGGTCCACCGCTGAATTCCTTTGCATTTCTCACTCCTAGGTAGATAATCTGACCGTCTTCTTTGTTCTGACGGTTGACACAAGTGACTCGATCATGAATACGTTCAATGTAACAAAGTGGTCTGGACAGTCACATTCTTGTAAGACCTAATCAATCGTTTCTAATTTCTGATATAGTGTGTCGGTTGAACAAATCTTCACCGGTGTTCCGGTAAGAAACCGGGCAAGAAAACACTACAGTTTGCATCTCAGATAATCGTTAAAGTTTACGCACAACCTATTATATGTTGTTGTGAGATGTATCGGATTCTGTGTAGCTTTATCCAGTTGTCGTGGACAGCAGTATTTTTGTTTTGAAACACTATTTGAAGACCAAACACAGTTTCGTTGATCTAGTGGAGAGTTACGAAAAGAAATTGCTCTGCATTGTTTTTTGCATAACTGGTTGATTTAACCAAACTTGAAATTGTAAACAATCTAGCGTTGTATTGCAATATTTTAACATTTATTTCTATTTCATAATCAAATAAATAATGTATTGGTGGTTTGTGAAACGCTTGTCCATGGAAAGTTCAAAATCTAATAGGTTTTCTACACATTCTCTAAGTTAAAATATAGCAGAATGTGAGTGTGCATCGATCTGAAACTTGAATGGAAACGGACTTTCCAGGCGCCAGGTGAGACTGAGACTGTTTTCCACGTAACCAGAAAAAGTATCACGTTTTTTAACAGTCAGTAGGGTACAGCGGTGTAAGGCAAAATTGTGAGACTGTTTGTGTTTCGGCTGTTCTGGAGAAGAACAAGAAAATAACAGAAATGACAAAAATAAGCAAAAAAACAGGCATATGAGGTTAGGACTTCAAATGGGGATCAGATTATGTGAGTATCTAGGAATCTGTGCAATTTTACTCATCACAGTGTCTTTTGGTAAACTCTGTCCATATGATCGTGAGCAACAGCCTTTTGTTTTAGTTTACACAAACGCAGTTCCGCTTGTGATGTAGACAATTCAATTTTGAGTGCATACACTAGTTTGACTAGACTCCGGTTAAGTATGTATAAGCTGGTTAGCTTACGAACAAAAGTAGGCTTGTGTTTGGTGGTTGAACATTCTGATTCCACAAATTCCGTCTGCGTTTCTTGTGTGCAGCAGCAGACAGTGGTTTTGTATTTCAAAGCTGACAACCACTGCGATTCGTCAGGAGTACCCTTGTCAAAAAATGTTTCCGTTTGTGTTTGCTCATCAGTTTTATTGATTACACCGAGAGATAAATTGTCAGCGTCAGTGTCTTGTAATTCCGCCTGTGCAAACGAAAAATGTTAGAAGGTAATTGAATTATTGCACATTCGCCATAAAATTATAAAGTGAACTTATGAAGAAAATTTAACGCCAATGAATCATCGAACACATTTGGCCATCGCTTACCAAGTTAAGTTAAATTATCAAACCTAGTTAACGTCTAATCAACGGTATACACTGAATACCTAGAAGGGTGAAATTTTGTTTTTCGTCTATCATCGTCTTCAATAGATGAAGGACAACTGACAAACAGTTGTTCCCGAAGACCACCAGCGAAGTTGTAAACGTTTGTCTCGATCTTTTATGTTGCACTGGCGACACACCCACCGAGAAAACGAACCAGTTACTCGTGAATAAGCGCAAGCCGACGGTACAGACATTTACTCATAGGGCTCGGATACGATTCTTCACCGCGTGTAGTGCTGAGGAGACCAAACAAAGTCGAAACAGCCGTCAACTATTTCGCCGGTGGTGTTTACGCAAATTCTCTCTCAACCCCTTTAGGAGCGTGGTGAATATTTGCCTGTTGGTAGGTTTACCGCAAAGCGGCTGATCGATTTTAGCCTATGAGCAACAGAAAGCGCAACAGCCAGAAATAGTGATAAATGAAACCATTTGTAAATAGGGGAATTGCACTGCGATACGGTAAATGATTCGAGGGTCAGGTAAAAAATCCAAATCCATTAAAAACTGATTAGGGAAAACGACTGTCGGACATTTCATAACTTGAAGCAAACTCATGCATTAATAAACCTATTCAGAAGAATGGGGTGAAACCTTGACCATCGGACGTAGACATAAATTCCTGGCTTTGGTATAAAGTGACCAAATCGAAGTTTTACTCAAAGTAATCTCTAGATCATTAACAGAAGTGGGTCAAGATAAAGATTCGTTACTTACTGGGAGAAGTTGACAATTTTATATTGATTACTTGTCATGGGTGAAAACAACATGTTACTACGTTTAGATTTGTTGAGTCAGATTGGGGGACTAAGGCATACCCTATGATTTGTACAAATTGTTCAATAAAGTGACGAAAAGAAATAAAGGACAGCCCTGTGCACAGTTGATAAAAAGAGTTTTGTCGTGAATGACACGGAAAGAAAAGGTGAAAACGTGAAGAGGGAAAGAATGGCATACTGAGAAACGCTGAAATTGTTAATTAGCATTGATATGAGTTAACTGTTAATTTAGAGTACTCGGTTACGCTAGGTAAATGAGATAGATAGTTTTAAATTTAGAATCTGGTTTGGCTGACACTGTTTGAAAGAAATACAACACTCAAGGTTTATTCTCGTTGGTGCTGATCAATTTTCCGCGTATCTATGGTGCCCGTGCAAGTTTGCCCCAACTTACTGTAATAAAACTGCTGCAAAATACCATACAGAAAATAATGTGTCCCAAATTATGAAGTATGTACTCGAACTTATCTTGATACACCATCCAGTCAGTTTACGTTTCGCAATGTAGACAGGCCATTATTCTTCCCTAATTAAAAAAAACCGTTTTGTTTCACAAACAACGATTTTAAATGAACTGGAACTGTTAAAATTGGGCTTCATCGTAGCAGCAAAGTTGCAGTAATGTGCAAAATAAAAATGAGCTGGAGTGTCCTAGTAATTTTCGAGCAGAATGAAAACTGTGCAAACAATGTGAATACAGATACAAAAATAAGCTTACAAACAGCTAATTTTGTCAAATTGAAGGTATGAAGTATCGTAGTAAGGAAAAGTAAATAACTTCGGATTGGACAATACTAAGACGGCAGTTTCAGCATATGAGAAAATTGCAACCGATTCTCATCTAACAAGAGGAAATGCATCGTGTTGATTAACTGCAAGGTTGATAGTAGGCTAACAATAATAGTATTACTGGGTCGAACTGAGAACGTCTGACTGTAGGGAAATGATGTTCGATCTTAGCGTTAAACTAAACACTAAAGTTCCTCTATGTATTTCGTTAAAAAAAGACACAGGGAGCGCTTCGCAACATGCTAATAGTTTGAAAGACTACCTTTAGTCACCAACTCAAAATTAGTAGTTATTTAAAATGTATATAGCAATAACAGAAGAACAAGCCAATCAAGAGTGTCTCAACAACAACCAGAAGTTTGAGTACAACGAAAGTTTACGGCCTATATTGTTCGAGTAGCATCGCTTAACTAAACAATAGCAAGTTCGGTTTACAATTACTCAGCATTATCTTGAACGATTTGACAAGATTATAGAAGAGATATATCGCAAAAATGTGTTCAGCAATGTACAACACCGATATCTGCGTGATCTCCCCAATCAACAATTCAGTATTGTCATGACCAAACATTTATGAACAGACTGCCACGTGCTGACATGTTCTGCCAGTGTGAACCTTGTCATTACTGCTTTCAAACTGGTACGTATCATGAACAACAGTATGCAACAGATCGTTAGTGCTACCAATTGGGACGGATAACCACAAATTACACAATATGCAAGAAAACTGACTATTTCCCATTGTACAAAAATAATTCACCATGAGAGCATATCACAGCCATTGTAAATTACGTGAAAAATTAATGTTTCAGATAAGCTAATAGACAATGTTAACCCAGATTCTTTCAAAATCTGGAAAACAAATGTCTGTAGAATGAACTATTCAAACCGGTTCGAAATACTGGATACAAAGAAGACTTAACTAAGTCTAAACGTATTTAGCAGTGCGGCCGAAACTAGGTGATTTAGTTCACCAACCGCAAACTGCTTACGATTTAATGTCTGATTTTTTACTTTAAGCTATATAGCAAGGCTCACACTTTCTTTTGAGAAACAAGTTGGTGACTGTCAACTCATTTTTATATTACTTGCCAATAACCTCTCATTTCCATATTAACAGAGGGGTTGTAACTTAGGAATCTGTACCGCACATGACTGACTAACTAACCTAACAATACTTGTGATTTCTCTACAAATATCACTTAGGTTGTGTGATGGTCAGAGCCAGTACTGTGTGACCGTAATAAGCCCTCAGGCTGTGAAGTTGTTTGTTGCCAGACATTATTTACGAGAATTGTGAAGATGTACAGCGAACATGGGTATTATTTTGTACGGTTGACATGTCTTCGCACCTGTTACAAGTGGTACAACACCGGTGTTTTGTTGTCACGTCGAATGTGGAATGTAAACACGCTTCCAACAGTTGTCTACAAGCTGCTATCTTCCTGAGGACTATCAGTGGTTTCAGCAAGTGAGTGAGTGAGTAGTTCTTTTCAGTTTGCTCTTTGGTACTCATTAACAACGGTGTGTATTTTAAGAGCTAAAATAAAATCCTAAAGTTTACTTGTCACTGGGTCCTAGGTTTCGGAAGGTTTGCTTTCAGTGTATATAGTATTTGGTTCCGTAAGTATTATGACAAATTTACTATGTGATAGGTGAAGCCATACAGAGTTGATCAAACTGCAGTATGTTTTGCATTGAATATTGGCTGCATATCTTCTTTCGCATGCAGTACTATTGATCATTTTATTATGAAATACAGATTGTTCTATCACATACACTATCTTTCATAGCAGTCTCCTACTTATAGATATTTTTATTGATTTTCCGGTGTGTTAGAGACTATCAAAACCTTCAACTTTTTCACTTACCGCAAGTGATCTGTGCTTGGAGTAACTTGTGTTGTTTGTTTGTTTTAATCCGTTGGAAAAAATTGTTTACTCATTCCTACCAGAGTCTACTTGAATTACAGTTGTCCAACAAAAATATAATTTGGCCTGCTGAACACTTCAGTAGTCGGGGCGCCCGCATCCTAATCTAAAGTGTATGGAATAATCATGCAGGCTATGGTGATTATCAGGCTGATTCCCAACTTATGTTACTACAACGTTAACGGACGACTGTCCGCTTAAAGTTTATTTCGAATAGACATTGAACAACTAAATATACTAATGCTGTAACGATATTCCAGTTTATTGCTGTAATCACGTTGATGTGAGCAGTTGTAGAAAACACTGCAAACAGATCCTCTCTCGTGTGTCACAGCTATCATTGGTGTGATTTGAACAGCCTGATATTTATCAGATCATACAAGACTCGATTGTTAAGTGGACACAAGTTTTAGCATTTTACACTTAGGACGCACCCATTCATACCAAACCGGTAAATACACATTGATTGCACAAGGTGAGTAAAAGCGTGTCACATCGTGGATTGAAATTATTTTACATCCGCATAGATCTTCCTACTCGGATATGCATGTATGCCGCACTGCAGTGAGCTGAGATCAGATGCAATTAGTCGGCACGCGAAATGATTTTTACAGGTAGATCTATATGTACCAACAGACGTGATTATGGTGTATTCTGTTAATACCGTTTGCGCGCCGAATATGAAAAGCAGACGGGCTAATTTTGTGTACGGAAACAAATGTGTAGAACAAAAATAGTTTATCAGGTACAAGTAACTAAATCAGTTATTATTGTTGGAGTTACCTTGCTATGTCACATAATGTTGCCAGCACGATAGCCTGAATAATCACTGGATGAAGAAACCTTTTGCACTGGTAATATAACAGTCCGAAGTTAATTTCGGTGATCAACCAAGTGGATGCATTGAGTATCCAAGTCCACAGACATTCAGTAGGCAATAATTACTCCATCACAGTCGATCCGAGGTATATGGCAGCTAGCCATGCTTTATTGAAGATTGAGTGAAACGTTCAGAGATCTTCTCTGTTTTCAAAACGTCGCTCAAAAATGTTAGATGAGAGACTGAAAAATATCATCGATGATTGGAGCTAACAAGAGTAATTTGACTGACTGATCAATAAAGGTAAGACGGTCAACGAATATGATTTCAACGTTTTATCTTCATACTAGCACGTGTACAAGAGCCTGCTGGTATGATGATGTTGAGAAGTTTAATTGATTAAAAGATATAGCAGTAAATATGACAAAGATTCGAAAACTTCGGTTTTGTTATCACAGGTACGTACGACAAACAATGAATGTTGTATCTATCACCTCATGTGCTAAAAGGTTATGTGATATCTATAGTTAGGATATGCCTATCCCGATTGCTGAAACACTGTGAAGACAATTTCGACATTTCGTTTTCATGCACACAAATTGGGGAGATCAGGTAGACTTTTTCAGTGTGAAGTGAGGCCAAGATGCTATTTTCGATGTGTTTTGAATGAACTCCACAAACAGCATAGTGTGATAGTTGTCTCGGAGTGATGGTAGCTGACTGAACTAACCACACTCTAGCAAATAGCTGCTATACATTTGTGCCTTAATACGCTTTGTGATGTAACACTGAAAACGTGTGTACTTGCTACTTTGTTTCTCGATGAGCTAGTTGGTTGTGTACATGAAGTTAAAAGTTTGAACAACAAAATATGGTAGAAAGAAAACGATGGAAACTGACTTAATGATAGAATCAACATTTTTCTGTAAGATCACTACTTACTTGAATACCAAAGCAGCCCAACTGGTGAGCCGCTAGCTCCAATTGATTAACCGTTTGACCACAGCCAGCACAATCCACGGGGGTGTATGAGCACACGCAAGTATGGATACCAGAAGTCATTACTTCAACCGATTCCACAGTTGTACAACCTCGTGCTGTATTCTCACAATGGACTAACATTGAACCAATAAAATTACGCAACGATAGCACTGGACGGGCGACTGTAAAAACTACGCCAATTTCTTCTGTTCCTGTTTGCAGTGATGATGTCTGGAGAAATTGATGTCTGCATGTGGGGCACCGTTTTGGAGTTTGCGGATCCACGTTGGAATTTGGAGTTTGCAACCACTGTTTCATGCAGAGAGCACAGAACGTGTGTCCACAATCAGTGAGCACGGGAGAGACAAAAACTCCGTGACAAATCCCGCATATCAGATTTTCATCAACATGACTAATAAATCTTTCTGATGGTATACCCATTAAGTTTTCTGTACGGATAAGATTGTGTGAATCGTATTCAAGTACTATGAAATCCCAGTGAGAACAGGCATAAAACAAACCGGATCCACATGACCGGCATTTAACTTCACTGTGGCCAATAGTATTTCCATAAAACCCTTCCGGAAACGATCCATCATTGGTGGATGAGACGGTTTCTTTGGGCATGGGAAGTGACCGGAGCTAAACTAAAGATATTCCTTTCTGTTTCTCACGTAAACATACAAAACGCATTCAGGTGTGCGCACGTACATGATCACCTACATCTACTTGACTACAAACAAACGCACTAAGTAAAATATAGAACTGTTGACAACCACACAAATACATATACATGCTTGCAATGCAGGAGGACGGTTCTGTTTTGCTAATAACGTTAAATCTCAGATGAAAGCCATTTTATTTTTATTCTACATTCATGAAGCTTACAACTTTTATAATGGTTGTAACCAACCGGAAAAAGATTTCTCAAGTAGAAAGTAAAATACCAGTAATTTCAAGATTTTGCTAAAAGACTTACGTTATAAAAACATATCAATAATAACTGAGTATTTTGATGTCAAAAATCATTAATAAAGATATAAATAAACATGACAAGATGTCAACAGTTCGATTACTTTAGTCAATTGAGAATACATTTGCTAGTCAGATAAACTTAAAATTTCACAGTTGGTTTACAAATATCCCGTGGTTGAATTGCATTTGCTGCTTTCAATTCGGAGCGTTGTTACGCTCACTGTCGATGGAAATCCACCAAAATGCCCTTCTTCTCAGGTTTGCTGTCAGTGAATTAGCAGTTACAGTGACATCTAGATGGGCAGAACAGATCGATGCTTACGTCAGAGAATGGTTGAACTCATATCCAAGTAGTTTTTGAGCATGGCGGATTAGAAGGCAATGACAAGAGAATGTGTGGATCAGAATCCAATATCGATCAGTGACGGGGCCGGCCAAATCGTTCAGTGTAATGTCAAAAACTCAAATAGTTCCTTGCGTTCTGAATCAGTGCTACTCGGTAAGCGCTGTCTCAATCTGAGTAAATTATTTCTGCTGATTCAAGCGGCTTCTTGTTCATCGAGCTACTCATATCCTCTCTTTAATGTAAAGCGTAATTATAATGAGTTTTACTATTACTGTTACCAGTATATAACGTATACTGAAATGTGTTATGCTTTTTGTTTGAAACCATAAAACTAAGTGCAAACATCTTTTTGTTGAGGATCAGTTTTAGTAACTTACATCTATATTGACTTAATTTTCTTCGGATATTCATTGATAAATTTAAAACCAAGTCACTTGAATGATAGTGTTTGATCAACTCTAAATACTGACTCTAAGTGTACCGAAAAACGGTTAGAATTGCGACAATATTGATAAATGTTGTCGGGTGACCCATATCTCTTGTGCAATGAAATGTAACGCATCAGTGTGAAGACAATACCAAAACACTTTCATTCCGCACTTCCCAAATGTTTGACAGTCAGACATATAGCAAAAAAGACAGACCTACATACAAGAATTACAGCAGGTTAGATTGTGAGATGTTGCACCAAGTGTTGAGTATCTTTTTCATTCATAGGAAATCATTTTTATACCCCGAGATTACCTTTAGTTCTTATTTGACCAAAAAAATCTGAGTTTGAATAATAGATACAAGTTTTGTTTACATTTGGATGACCATTTGCTGTTTACAGACTGAACATTAGACGAACAAATCTTACAGCAGTGATTTTTGTTCGACCTCGGAGAAGTGTATATTAATCAAACAGAATACATTAGTTCATTAATCTACGCCAACAACAAAACAAACTGAATTGAGTGAACGTGGCAGAGAACGAGGTTTGGGAGTTACCCTCAATCTTCCACTTGCTACCTCACATATTCTAGTGCATAGATTTTGACTTTTTGATAATTGTTCGGTTACCTAGTTACTGTTGAGAGAAATAAACAAAACGTGCTCAGCGAAATTAAGCCACCTTGGGTCAATACGAATGTATTCGTTTTGAAAAGCGTAGCAACATTTTCGAGTAGTTAGCACATGAGCATTTTGTCAAACATCTACATCGCTTTTACATGTTTTTCTTCTGTTATGAGTTGTGTTTTTGCGCTGAAGTTCTTAGTCCTCTTTATGTGTAGTCGCCAGTAATTGTAATCACTTCTATTCTAGTTTTTGACACTGTTGGGTCTACTGAATGCGTTCTAATTTCACACATGACTAGAAGCATGTCTTGTTCAAATTTTTATAAAAAGCATTAACTTCTATCGTTACTTGAAAACGAGTATCGCTCGGCAACTTAGCTTCCCGTACTTTCAAACTTTCTACGATCGTGCGTAATAAGTTTGCACATTTTCTTCTGATTCCTCGTCCAAATCGATAGGTCAGCCTTAGACACAATATGTCCGTGTAGATTGTTGGTTCGAATGATTTGCATCTTCGAGGCTAATTTTCCTTACTGTGACTGAGGTATTTAATAAGTCAACCTTTAAATTGATAGTTGTTTCTCAATTAAGACTATTTATGTTCATGTGGATTGATTTTCATTGGTTTAATGTGAACAACTCTAGGAAAAAAGATTTCGTAGTTAGTAATCACTAAAAGTAAGTCGACTGTTAGAAGGTGAAATTGCAATACTCAACAGAACTTTAGGGTAAACGTTACCCGGGTAACAAAGAATGTCACCAAACGTGTAAAACTCTACAATTACTGGGTGGCATATCATATACTCCAAGAAGTATTAAGGTTGACACTATCGATCTCATTCACTGCAACATCGTTCCAAGTACTAAAACGTTTTCGGTTTTGAGGCCTGCACAAGGCTGATCCCCTGACCATTCTCATTGAATATTGAACCGACGAAGGCATTTCAGACTGTCCACAGAAGCGGGACCGGTTATAGTAGCTCTCAAATAATGTGTTTAACAGCTTGGTGCTCGTTTTAGTACAATTCTTGTCGTTACAAAAGAAGTTCTTGTCAGTTAGAGAGATGACAGAACAATAATGATACCCAAGAAAGGTCATTACTAGCAAATCTGCAATTCCGTAAGCGTTTGAGGAAATAACATTGAACGGAGTGGTCATCAGCATTAAAAGCAGTGATTATTAAAAGTTTGCTTGTTATATGTCATATATCAGTCTGAACGTTGTAGAAAGTCTAGTTCATACAGTTTCAGCTTCGCCATTCAGAAACCATAAAACTGTGACTGTGTTTTTGAAATAGCGTTCATGCTTTCAGCTGTCTCTTTTGCTGAACGCTTTTGCAGATATTGGTCTTGAATACACTAATCATAATCGTCCACAGTTAGGTCACTCGTACTCTGTATTCTATTTTCCAGAATGGATAAACTTCTTTTACCACATAGAGTAACCTGGAGGTTATACAAAATACAACTCTTTCAGAAGTCTGACTTTTCCCTCTAAAGTTTTCCTCATATAAATATACTAATGGTGTGATAATAGAAGGTTTACACCCCAGTAATAGGTGTCCATCGAATTCAAACCGTAGACTTGTAGGTGTGTTCAAGTGACCTGCCTTCACTAGTTCTAAATGTAGCACTGTTGAGTTTTCACCCCATAGAAGCCATTGATAGAATAATTTTTCACGTCAGTGAGATTAGTCTCAGATCGTCTTGTGTCAAATCTCTGAGAACCATTTCATCTTACAAATTTACCTGATCACTTTGAGTAGCAACTTTCGTTTAAGTGAGGTACCAAAGTTATATTTTTATGCTTTGTGCCTCAGAGCTTCATATTTGTCTTGATCCATGATCAGTCGTTTTATAACCGTACCCAATCTTCCTTACTAGCCGCAATGTTCTCCCGTAAGTTTGTCTGAACCTCTTGAAAAAGACATTGCACTGTTGTTAGGATCACTCGTATGCTTTTCCATGTGTACCCTTGTTTTCTTCAAATCGTTGACCAACTTCGTTTTTTCCAAGTCTTACTTTGGTTGCCACAAACTTGTTGACAGTCACATCGGTTCTACTCACCCTCTTTTCTCTAACCTGAATCAGTCCGTTCTCAATTTTACCGTATATCGAAAACGTTAACTGTGGTTTGCACACTGTATCGTACCACAAGAATATGTTAACCACAACTCACTTTGTGGTATGTTTTCTGACAAACTATTAGGTCAAGTTCACGACTAACAGTTATGTAAACATTTTTGCCGCTATAGTCACACGTTCACGCTGAACAGTTGTCTTCCTGACGATCGCGTGTTTAATGATCGGATATCGCATGGGTCGATAATATCAACTGAATTGCAAATATATCAAAGTCCGAATGCTATAAATTTGTCAATATTGATCGAATTATTTAGCAGCTAGCGTGATATGACTTTCAGCAAATTGGTGTTGCAATGATAACAGTCATATGAGGATAAATTCATGACTACGAACGTTGACAGTTGAGTGTTTCCACCTGTTGGTAACTGTAGTGCGCGTTACTCTGAATGAAAGCTTTAAATCTACTCGGTCTAATACTGGGATTCGCTATAACTGATCATCCTCGGTGTTTTTAGTAGAAACTGTTCTTCACTGCTTTCTGGTTCCACATTAGACATGACTTCTGCGCAGGTGGCATGCTATCCAGAATCTCATGACAGCCGGTGAGAGATTAACTACTTCGACTACTCATTTACTTGAGCGATACTCAAAGGTAGCTTAGGACCTAAGTCTTTCGCTAGATGGAATGCGTGGTCAAAAGCGAATATTGGTAGTTGACTGACTTCGTTTACTGTTGCTGAAACAGCCTGATATACTTTGGGCACTAGTCATTCATCCAGTAATGACCTATTGTTCGGATTCAGGTCAATTTATTGTGACAAGGTTTAGAGGGGCGTGAACAGATATTGAAGTGTGTTTGATGAAAGGTATATCGTTTAGCAAACGGTCTAGTTGCATGTACAGTAAGACTTGTGAAAGGAACAACTTGTAGTCATGATTAAATAAAAAGGCGGTATTTTGGTAAACACTGTATGGTGAACCATATGTACAAAAGTGTGCTACGAATCTGCATAGGATGTTAAGTTCCACGTAAGCCTTTCTTTCTATGAGCCTGGAGTGGGTACACAATTTCTGTTTTTTAATGCTCAAAAAAGAAGAAAAGTTCCAGGTTTACTCAATATAACCTGATTTCGTTCGCTTATCATAAGCTTGTAACAACTTGAGAAACTTCCGGATAATTCTAAGTTACTTCCGCAGTTGGTTTTGAAGAAAAAGTTTAGCGCACGTACTAACACGGAAGTTTAACGTGGACAGTACAACAGTAGCATGAAAACATAGTGTTAGAGTATCGGTTTTAGGTTATGGTCACGTTTGTTACTTTGCTGTGTCCTTGCATAATTCATTCAACATAGATTAAAGTACAAATTACCTTCCTCGAATAAAACTCATCAGCATAGTTTTGCCTTCAACAAATAGAATTATGCGAGCAAACTGTAGAAACACATTATTACGCCGTTGTCATGACAATACAAATGGAAACAAATTTGTAAACAGGTACGTTGTTAGGTTCTGTTAAAACTTTCTCATCTAGCAGTATATCTGAATACTACCGTCAAATTTCGCGCACAGAATGAACAATGAGAATTTTCGACCCTTTATAAACTAGCACTGGATTGTTGCATAAGTTAGAGAGGCTTAACAACTCTCCGTTTTTATGTTCACTTGCATTTTCTGTACCAATTCAATTTGTCCAGACGATGTTCATAAGTAGGTTGTTATCTAATGGGCGTATAAGTGTGGTATTTTGTAATCTGGTTACATTGCCAAGTTCGGTGTTCGAAATAACTTACAAGATCAGATTATAAATCATTCTGTCAATAAGTTACTATAGTTTCCGTTTTTAATTTATAAACACAAGTGAAGGCAAACAGTGAGAAATTAGAAACCACAAACTTCATGTTTCTAATTAACATTGGAACATTTCTTCAGGCGGGAAAATTACGGTTTTTGATGAGTACACGGTGACTACCAGTGTAACCAGTTTCAGTTGCCGTGATCATACTTAGTTTAAACTGAACATGAGCAACAGGAATAAATCCAGGACTAACGAAATACCATTATTAATAAAGTCGGTTGGTTTGAGGAAGCTTACACAAATTTTAAGAGACTTTTCACGTAATCCGTTGTAATGAGCGAGAACTGGTGAAGCGACTGAACTGTCACTTTTCTTGCAACATTGCTGGCCGCAACTCTGGAGTCCATTGGATAAGTGTCTACTCTCGGGCAGTAGGTTCGTGTCATAAGCTTGCTTGGTGCTCAGGTGACCTGGGTAGGTCTAACCAATTGTTCGTAATGCAGTCTTAATAAATGGGACCAGGCGCTTGCGAAAACTCCTCTTACACTATACACATGCCTGATTAATGGTGATTATTTTGGAATCTATCGTGGTGGCTTACAGTCTAGTTTCTAACAGTTTGTTAGTCAATGCGGTGAGGCTAAACGATCAAACTGCACTATTGGTGAGCGACCAGAACGATGCCCGTACCGGGATATCGATGTACTAGAGGGAAATAAAAGCGAAACATAGGGAGATTTTTTGCGTTCTTCACACACAAACTTGTTATTGGCGGCCGAATTGTTCAAGAATTATTATTACGTAAAAGTGGGTATTTGTGTTCAACGTGCTGCTAAAGCATTATGCCACCAATGTCGGTTTGTTGAATGAACAATCCTTGCGTTAACTGCAGTTTTAGCTCAAAGCGACTAGAGCCATGAATAAAAATAAGAATGAAGTCGAAGTGGTCGGAGTCAAGAATGACCAAGTACAGCTGGTGGTTCTCCTCATGAACAAGACAATGGAGATGCTAATGACAGAGCAAAATGCGCTGAAAAGCCTAAATGAACCGCCTTGAAGAAGGTGCTGATTATCGGGTTCGTGGCCCTGCTGACTGCCAGGTGGTAATACAGTGGTTCAAGGGAGCTTGGAATGACCCCGGAGGCGACACCCACGTTTCCGCCATGTCATTACAGGCAGAGTTATCAAGAGCTTTCCCATGGTCGGGCAGAGAGTTGGAATAACCCACGGTGATCAACAGATTCATGGAGGGGATGTCATCAACAGTCAGAGAACAGCTCACTATTGCTCCCATCACCTGTTCGATAACCTTGGAATGGTTAACTGACGTGGTCTATCAGTTCATGTGTGAAAACCTCCTCCTTCTCCCCCTCATCATCATCATCATCATCATCATCACATATAACAATACATTAGTGCTTAACTGCCACACAAACAAGAAAAAAAGCAAAACTTTTACAGAAAGAGGGAAGAAAAAAGAAGGGGACGGAAAGTGACTTAACTACAAAAACAGTTGCATCTTTATTCAAACATCAAGGTGCCCACAACTTGCAAGACCATCAACGAGAACAAAACGAAGGGAATAAGCGAACTGAACGACCCCCGAACCAGAGTGAAAAAGCTGGCTTGGGAAATAGCTTCTTTGAAAGTGAGGAGAATGAAGGAAAAGCGTAGCAACCTGTGCTACAGATTATGAGGATCTAGAGACTAGTTGGAGGTATGCCCATTAGGAAACAAGAAGCAATATTTCAACGAAAGTGTTACTGGCTTTTTTTCTTGGGACTGTAAGTCCGATAATAGGTGTAACCGACAGCAATTCAGATTTACAGGGAACCAGTTAATTACTTTCTAATCAAAAATTTACTTAGTGGGTATATCCAAACAGACTTTGTCCTTTTATGCACAGAAAACGTACGCTTCGGATTTGGAGGATTTCATTTTAGACAGGTTGTTGGAGTGGATATGAGAAGTCCTCTTGTTTCAACACTTGCCGGCATTTTCCCAGGATATACAGAAAGTCAGTAGTGCATATCATCGTCACTGCCGGAACGTGAACCACGGCCACGCTGTTCATGAGTCAACCGTGTTTACCACTGCGCCATTGACCTCACGTTAGGCACGACCGAATTATCATATGTGAACGCTCAACCACTTTCGCTTGTGAG
>JTDE01021147.1:0-10408 GCA_014338405.1 Paragonimus skrjabini miyazakii
TTCACCTGGAAGTTGGACGCTGAAACGATCCACAGTCACATTCACGGTTTGACAGCGGAATGACGCGCAGCCAGCTAGAAGAAATGTGTGTTCACATACGAAAACCATCAATAAACTTTTACAAACAACCACAATGTCCTCTGTGGAAATGAATCGGAGCACCTGGTGGCAATTAAACATAGAACATCGTTTCCAAAGAAAATTCCCACTGAATCATTAGCGGCAATTTTACTGACCAACCGTTTTGGTTCATTTTTTCATTGGACTAATGTAAACACTTATGTTTAATGAAGTTAAAACAAAGTGCGACTAAAACAAATTAGAACACCAATGTTCGTATCAAGCCTTACATGGTTTACAATATATACGAGCAACGATTCAAATAGGGGGCCACCAGTTTTGGTGGCCAGTGGTTCAGTGTTGTACCCACAGTTATGTCGAATAAATGAGGGTGAAATTTTGGTTGTGAACACTATTGTCTATTGTGCTTAAAAGTCCTCATTTGTAGCAGTCCACATAATTCGTACTAGATGGTACACTACTACATATTATCGACAATCTAACCGTGGTCTAACTGGTCACATGTTCTACAGTCTGTCTGGTGTCACAGTTACGCAAACAAACACACACAAGGATAAACCGCAAATAAGCTTTCTGTTCACAATAACTAATCAGAACAGGTGTGCTGTGATTGCTTTCTGAAGCATGATCAGCACCATCTGCTTCATAGACAAGAAGGTTTGAACAGAGCTACCTTTTACCCGAACGTACAAAAACTTCGGAGATCGCAGTCTGATCAACATCAGTAAATGCAGTCTAAATAATCGGGTAGCCAGCTGTTTATTCATGTTATCCAAAAACAGTGTTATAGTTTTTGGTGCTTAATGGCCCATTAGTTGAGGACAGAGTAATCGAAACTGCCCTACTGAGGAAACCTAAAAGATAATTATTTCGAAAAATGTGTATAACGTTATAATAACTTACTCATGTGGTAATGACACTGTTAGTGAGTTACAGTTTCCTATAAACACTTTGATTTAGCTGTGAATGACTTGGTATGTTCTGGCTCGAAAAGGTGCCTTTCGAATTTTCAAATATCTAAATAGCCAGCGCTGTGTTTTGTATCTAAGGGTTATTATTAATTTGTCTGATACATGACATAAGTCCGGTGTTACTAGGTAAAAAATAATTTAGCTGCGATGTAGTTACGATTGGAAACAACCCTTTTTCTAACAGCCCGTTATTAGCCACTTGCTCTAAGTAGGTAGACCGTCATTTTCTTGTCAAATTCAATAGCTTTCTTACTGAGGCAACCAAAGTATTTTGCAATTATAAATAACTATCTTACACACTATTAGTACGTGTCAAAGAAGGAGAGTTCTGAGTCATATAACAAATGAAAATATATAAACACATGAAGAAAGGTTAGGATAAGTCACTTTTGTAATAAACATATCACTTAAAAATGTGCCTGCCAAACAGTTACATCTGCGCTTGTAAACTGCTAACGAGTTACAACTCGTAATACAGGTTAGTCTAATTACAATACCAAGTCTACTCACGATAACATTTTTACCCTTTTTAAACTGCAGAACATCGAATTCCAAATGGTTTGCCATAGTTGTTGTTGAGGCATAGTCCTGACCGGGGCCGTATTTTAATTACGGAAGCTGACAATTGTGAGCCAAGTACAGATGGTACTAAATAATCAGTTTTAATAAACATTTTGAGATCACTTGAGTTGTACCCTCTTTTGAATTACCGGTTATGTAGTGTCGAATGTGGGTTTTAAACAGTTATTTGGTAAACAATGGTCATGTTCAACTGTAACGTATTTAAAACCAAAATTCTGTGCAAGAGTAAAAACAAGTTTCTTACAGTATTCATTGTTCTGTTTCTCTAAGTGCACTCGCCTCATTGATAATTCAGTCAAACAAAGACAGTATTCATGTCACCAAACCCAATTAGACATCATTTATCTTAACGTTTCTAGCCAGTGATTACATGATTTGCGAAGGTTTCATACATGAAACTGAACGTGACTAACTTACGTGTAGTTCGTTTTGTTTTCCTTTCCAATCATTCGATATCCATCTAGCACCTTGCATCACTCAACTGCGCCGTTCACAAAAAGCGTACAGTGTGGTAAACAATTCATGCATATTTCTAATACGTCACCCAACTGGAGTCCATGTAGTCTTAGCGATCAAACAAACAATCATTTTTGTCACTCATTACCAAGTAATCACTTTCCAGCCTTATCGTTTCTTACTTGCTGTTACCACGTGATGTGTAAGATTGATCGACGAGTGAACACCTGAAATTGTTCATGTCTTCCGATCAAAGCTGCTGCGTTTCACAATCGTTCAATAACACCGCCCTCATGATCACCTGACATGCGTTCTCAACCATACCTGACACTATGGGGTGGAAGAACTTCTCCTCATTCACGAGTGGCTGTGTATCACAGTCAATTACCCCACTCAACTACACTTCCCATTAAATGACGAGGCCAAAATTGCAACCCTAAAAAGTGTCACGTGAATTTAATTCCATCGGATTGCTTCCTACCAGGTTAAAGAAAACTTACGGTGCTTTGGATCATCTGACTCTATGTTGAATGCTGTTAAAGAAGCTTAGAGTAAAAGAATGGAATACACTTGAGGACATTCAGGTCGGATACAGTGTGGACCATAAGAATATGATATGTATAAAGTTAGTGAGAAATTAGAAAACGAAATGCGGATTATATTTCACAAGGTGGATACCACTTCAGGCTTGTGGAGGTGTCCACAATGCATGAAGACTGAAAACAGCGTCAGTAAAATACACATCGTGTCTTCGATTAAGGTTGTCTGCTGGTGGTTCTGACACGACAGATTCAGATAGGATGTTCTATATTGAACACATTCTATCCCTGAAAGAATGATATTTGAATTTCAAGTGACTTACACAGTGTTGCAACTTCAGAAATCGATCGCGGTGGCAGTGCTTCAGACCAAACGTAAGAATTTGCCTGTGAGTTTACAATAGTCGTTGTTTAGAACACTGAGTTCCCCTGGTCCACTTCACTAACACGGCGAAAAGAAGAATGTTATCGACTGTTAACATTTTGCTGATTCTTGTCGTTCACCTACTCAAAATTATTGACTATATCTAACGATCGCATGGCATCAAAAACATCAGTTAAATGTAATGCATACTGACGAAATCAGGAGCAATTTCACGACAATGACACTCACTGCGTCAGCACATTTTGAGCATAAAACAGCGACCGAAAGCGCTTGATCAGTATTGACAACTTCACTATGCGCAAAAAGTGCTAACGTACTCAGTACCATTGCTATGGAACTGTTTCTGATTTATTTAGCAAGCGTTAAGTTTTACTGGTGTTTTCGTTGTAATTTCCGTGTTGGACGTAATGAATGGTTTCCTACATGCGACCGACAAGAATAAACGTAATGTTGACACTGCACTCCATTGGTTCTTTTGTTGTGCAGGTAAACAGCTGATGTAAAAACCAATAGGCCAGGTGAAGTCGCCCCTGAATTGTCAATAGCAAGTGGTAGTTGGTCTAATTTATGCAACCGTTTAAGGTAGAAATGCCAACGAGACGTTGCAACACGTTTTTATAGCTTTGCACTGTTCGCTGAACTATCCTCAGACCACTACTAACGTATGGTTGACAAGATTAACTGTTCAACTCAAGTTACTAACGTGCCAATGAACTTAAATGTCTCAGACGAAATAGTCAAGTGTTGTGTTAAGTTTAACTCTCATCAAGCGCAGTCAAAAGACTTGTAGAGGTCTTCTGAAACTATCATTTCTAATTTTCCCTCACAGAATGTATTAGCTAGTGTTTAATCTCTTGAAAAGTAGGTAGTGCCTGACCAATGACTAATATCACTTTACATTCCCAGAACTCGAGTAGATTCCGGTTTGTTGTTTCCCAACGATTCATAAATTGAAGATCAGTTTGAAGCATTCTTACAATGATATCGCATATTACTGGTGATCATTTCGTGTCGTCAACGTATAATGATACAGAAAACTTGAAAACTGTAGCATTTTCATCACTGTCTGTGTTCATCATTACTACTACTTTACTTGTCAATTACCAATCATTCTTACTATTGTTTCAGCTCACACGGTACCTCCAGGTGACAAGGCAATCTTCCCTTGGTCTGACCAACTTACCACTAACCCAAATCCTTATTCGCTTATCTTATGAAAATCACGTGTGAAAAGATTGAAAAACAGCCCTCCGGCTCTTTTAGGTACGGCTTATCGCAACACTCTCTTTTCATATCTCAGTGTATGACGACTTGTACCAAGAAAGTTGACAACAACCAAGCAATCTCGAACAATATCTCGAACTCCTTAACAATCCACCTCATCCCTTGGCATCGAAAAAAGCATTTTAGGACAAACAGGGGCTTGCTACTTTTACTCATCAACAAATAAAACACAGTAACATGTTCAACAAAGTTAATTTGGTTGATATAGAGCGTTTAGAAGCATTTTCGGTGGACAATGCCTGGACCAGACTCATCATACTCTTGTTTGGAGATCCACATCTGTTGGAAGGTGGACAACGAGGCCAGAATGGAACCACCAATCCACACGGAGTACTTACGTTCTGGTGGAGCTACGATTTTGATCTTCATGGTACTTGGAGCTAATGCGGTAATTTCTTTTTGCATGCGATCCGCAATGCCAGGAAACATGGTAGTACCTCCAGACAACACGGTGTTTGCATACAAATCCTTTCGGATATCCACGTCGCACTTCATAATAGAATTGAATGTGGTCTCGTGTACACCGGCAGATTCCATACCCAGGAAGCTTGGCTGGAACAAGGCTTCAGGGCAGCGGAATCGCTCGTTACCAATAGTGATCACCTGACCGTCAGGCAACTCGTAGCTTTTCTCCAGCGATGAGCTAGAAGCAGCTGTAGCCATTTCCTGCTCGAAGTCCAGAGCAACGTAACACAACTTCTCTTTGATATCCCGCACAATTTCCCGTTCAGCAGTGGTCGTAAAGCTGTAGCCACGCTCGGTCAGGATTTTCATCAGATAGTCAGTCAGATCTCGTCCAGCCAGATCCAGACGAAGAATGGCGTGTGGCAGAGCATAACCTTCGTAGATAGGCACAGTGTGAGTGACACCATCACCGGAGTCGAGAACGATGCCGGTAGTTCGACCGGAGGCATACAAAGACAGCACAGCCTGAATACCAACATACATCGCAGGCGTGTTGAAAGTCTCGAACATGATCTGAGTCATCTTCTCTCGGTTGGCCTTCGGGTTCAGTGGGGCCTCGGTCAGCAACACAGGATGTTCCTCAGGTGCCACACGTAGCTCGTTGTAGAATGTATGATGCCAGATTTTCTCCATGTCATCCCAATTGGTCACAATACCGTGTTCAATCGGATACTTCAGGGTAAGAATACCTCGTTTTGACTGAGCCTCATCACCGACGTAGCTGTCCTTTTGACCCATACCAACCATGACTCCCTAGAACAGCAGTAAACAACAAGAAGGCACTTAGGTTCAATGTGTAATAAATTCTCTAAGTTTAGGTAGCTTTAAGTTTGGAACGGAACTTACCTGATGACGTGGGCGACCGACAATAGACGGGAAGACAGCTCTTGGGGCATCATCACCTGCAAAGCCGGCTTTGCACATACCAGATCCGTTGTCCACTACGAGAGCTTGAATTTCCTCTTCTGCCATTTTTTGTTCACCTTTCTACACTCAACTCCACAATCACACAACTGTCCAAAGTAACTGAATGGTCGAGTGTGCTGATTCTGGTCTTTTATTGTTTTTACCTGTGCCATATTTGGTGACTGGCTGCAAGTACACTTTGGTTGGTTAACTGGACAAAGGGAAAACAGCGTACTGAACCGATGAAGTGCATCGGATACATGTGGCCTACGCTGGACACTCGGCGACCAGTGTCCACAGATATGCCCACGCACTCAGCCAAACACAAGCACGTCCTTGATTGGTATTTTGGTGAAAAAACCGATCGGAATGGTTACAGTGCGCCCTATGTGATAAAAATACTCGCTGTCTGGAACGAGGAAAATGGCAATTTTAGTTAAAGTTATCTACACGTCACGATGAAATTTCCTACTGAGTGGAAACGAGTATCACTAGAATGTTCCTTGTTTTTCATCGAATGATAAAAAGTACCTGCCTAGTCAGACCGAAACTGATACCTCAACTTTAGTGAGCATAATCAAATCAGGTATCATCTACTTTTCAACCATAACGTTCTGAAAGTGCAGCTTTCAGTAATCACTCTTTTTGTATTTACATAAATTGAAAACATCCACGGTTGATCGGAACATTCATATTCGAATAGACTGTCAAGCCAGAGGGTTAAATCCAGCTTGTCCGATCTCCCTGATAAGATGCAAAGTATATGTTATACCAAAATTCTTCAATGACTCCGAGATTGGGACTTCTGCTCAAGTTAATATCCGAAAAATTATTGAAGCAGTTGAACATCACTTACAAGTTAATGTGGTCGTGTATTTGCATACGACAATGTGGTCGTGCCTAACGTGAAGTCCGTGACACAGTGTTCACAATAATTTCCTCACAAAAACGTGGCAGGAATTTGAATCCCAACCTTGAACAAGATTACAGTCTTTGCTGACAGTGAAACCTAAGGGATCAAAGACGCGCCAGGTAGAATTAAGACATGGTAATCAAAGTGGTCGCAGTAGCGGTTGGAATATATTTGATATCATCGTTCCAGCCAACTCTGACACAAAACCGCAGTAGATCAAGAGTCCACAGTAACCACTGTTGTTTGCGATCTATCATTAGCTTTGGGACACGATCTGAAAGCACGAAACCCAATCCGATTTTATGAAATGTTTCCATCTAATTTAGGATCATTCCTTGAGAGGCACAATATCAGAAGGCACCTGGAGTAGGTGCAGATGACCTCAATCTTAATAATTTTCGATTATCTCTTTCCGTGAGTAATTTCCTCTGTTTGTTACACTTTTCACCTCTGTTGTATTTCGTTGCATGGTAACGCAGTGTCAGTTTTTTTACCATAGTTCCGCAAATCCCAAAAGTTTTCAGTTCAGCGTCTTAATACACCTGCTCGAAACCTGCCAGCTCCCGTGGCCTCTTGATATGGTATACTTCTGTAGCCACCTAGTGATACAATGACCCAACTGGATTCATCCGACCGATTACAAAAGAATAAGCTTGATGAATCTCAGCTTACGAAAGCTAGTGATTAGCTGCTAGACGAGGAAATTCACATGTATGGGTGACCAGTTGCGACTGTTCACAAGAATAACGGGGACGACACAAGGTACATGTCATTTGTTGATAACGGCACGAAGCCCTGGTCTAAAACATAATTAAGTTATCTACGTGCATGTGAAAGCCATTCTTATCGGGCAGTTTATGTTCACAGATGAGATGTGCTACTGTTAGCTTCTGATTCTGATGACGGATGATTTCTAAACCTTATCAGCCCATCATCGCTCAGCTTCATCTTCATCTTCTACAGTCAGTGAATGAAAAGCCAGAGCAAAACTGTGCCAAATTAATGCATTCGGAATTTTGCAGTATGAAGATATATATGTGTTGTAATCGGCTGATTACCATGAAGCTGGAAATCCAGATATTCGAAGCACCCATCTCTTGCTTCAGTCGTGTGTAATTTTCCAGTATCTCATTTTAATGTCTTCACACCACCAGCTACACGGAACATTGATGTAGGCTAAATAACAACAGCAAATTTGCTTTGTCGTTATATGCTGAGAAATCACAAAAGTAGCCCAATAACGTCATTACCTACGTGTTTGGTATGAAGGACGTCATCATCATCATTAAAGCAGCGTACCCGTCGCATCAGTATGAATACTGAAATCTTCACCAATCCGTCAGTGCAGTGTGTTCGTCCAACTGGGTCAAGTTCTTGTTAGTCGATCCTCACACCGACTGTACTTTGAGACTGCATTCGATTGAACTGGAAACACACGGCGTGTTACACGCGCGCGGACCAATCGTGGCTGAAATGTACTACCGCGAGGTTCAAAAGTTCTCACCGAACATTTAACGATTAGTAAACCTTCAACGACAAACTAGTGTGAGCAAAGCAGCTCCTTTTTGTGAAGGGAAATAGTAACGCCAGTCAAGTGTTCTACTGGAGGTTCGCGCTTTGAAGGGTGGTTGATACACCTGATAAGCGCTTGCGCTGTGCAGTCGCCCTGTTATATGTCGCAGCTGACAAGAACGTGCCAAGTGGTACTGTCACCTCGAAAAAATTGGTCTCCTAAGTTTACCATTCATAATTTTGATATATTTTGGGCACCTATTTCTCTAGATGATAATCCCAAACTTCTTTGGTTAGATGCATCCCAGTTCAAGGGCGTGCACTCAGTTGTTAGCCTAAATGGACGTGAAATATTTTTTAGGCAACTTATAGAAGTTTTACTGTTCTTTAGAGCTCACTCTTAGACATGTTTGCAAAGGTTTGAATAGAAAACATTCCATTTTCAATACCCGAACATCGTTGTGGAAAATTGATCATTGTGCTCATTGCTAACTTTCCTGTTCTAAAATAGAATTCTTTTCGGCAGAGTTGTACCAGTTGGAATTTTGGGGCTGTTCAAGAAGGATAAGCCGTTAGTAACTGCACGTGACTGAAGTACACAAGAACATGCGCATGAGAGGTGACGTTTTGCTTGAGTTATTGATAAGGATCAAGTAAGGGCATGTGAAAACAAGTCGGAAATGTTATCAGTACATTCACACAAATAAGATTCATACAGTAGATTTCACATAGCCTCAAGTCTATATACCAACCTCGATAACTACGTTATACTACTGAAAGAAGTAGTCGATGTACGACGGTGAACATAAATCTTCCTAAGGGTTTTTAAAAATCTTAGTAATGTTTACAGGCAAGTCTGAGTTACCAAATCAGGACCTATAAAATGTTCACAATTGGTAAAGGAAATAAGAAACTCGAAATCAGAAAGAGAAGGCAGAGAAAAAAGGAATCTTGTCAGTTTTGCATTAAAAGCAACTTTAAAATTCTCGGTGTTTGTTCATCTCTGGAAATAAGTGTCTGTGATCATACTCAAAAGCAGTTACAACTTTCTCAATACTTACTATGACTTTGGGCTATATCCATCAAAGTCTGAAAACGAACGACACTCAGCATTGATATGACAAAGCCTAAAAACGGAATAGAGTCAACAGATTGTACAAGTTTCAGTGAATACTCTTCCTTCCATGTTCTTCACTTGTAATTAAGCATGATTTTATCTTAGCTATGAGTTTGGGTGACAGATTCCATAATTTGCTTTTCTCTTCGTACAGGCTATTCGGAGCTATCAACATTTAACACTGATTGAACTAACACCTTTTTTGTAATAACTTGGTGTTATAGTTTCTAGAATAGGTACGGTTTTGCATCTCATAGCATTACCCTCGGTAAGTTACATATTTATCGGGTCCGAGTACTACGATTCTCATTCATCTACAGAAACAAACCAAGACAAATATTTGTCTTTAATCATTCATCTTCGAATCAAAATGGTTAGAAAAAAGTGAATTAATACAACAAAGTGATGGACAACAAAGTCACGCTGCTACCGGTCAGGTGATTAGACGCTTGTCAAGACGTGTGATAGATAAAAATGACGCATGTGACCTTGGATAACTAGATGTTTCGTAGCCTTTTCTTGAGAACGATCGTACTGTGGTCGCGCTAGGTATCAAGCAGAAAGAACGGTTTAATGCTAATTAAACAAGTCATATCTTTCTAGAAACGTATGTAAACTTATTGACTGTTTAAACCTAGCAACTAGTCCGAGATTGACAGCATCAACTTGAGGAAGGAAAGGAAAATCGTGAGATGGGCTCACGTTAATTTGACGGTATTTGAGAGTGCGGTATTCGAAAGATATGTCTAAATCTCGGGTACTGTAAACAATATTCGGAATGGAACGGGTAAAATTATCCTGAAGTGTGATACACTGAGTAAATAGTGTTAAGAAAGTGTACGCATAAACATAGGTTGTACCGATGTCACCGAGTTCATATCAGATCATCTACAGTGGACATATGTAGAAGTATGCATACAAAACCAACGATCAGAAATATATGGCTGCAGCTTGGATTACCCAGAAATGTTATTCACCGGAAAAGGGATTGAGCAGCGACATTTTGTTTAGTACAGAATAGGAGTCACAGTCAGTAGCCAGTTCAATCATGTCACATATCCTAGAAAGCAATTATCACGTGTCAAAGTCACTTTGGGTAGTTCACCAGAAATTGTGCAATCAACCCGAAGCAGTTAACCAGCGGGTTTTGGAAGCAGTTGAATTCGCTGCCATTCGGTTGGGTACATCGGCTTGCTG
>JTDE01021147.1:10508-28999 GCA_014338405.1 Paragonimus skrjabini miyazakii
TGAATAGCTTAGTCCCCTTGTTTTGACAATGTTTCATTCGACGGAAATAGAATAACGTTTTCCTGTTTTATCCCATTCAAATTTTAGTAAAACCGTATGCTTTCACATGTATGAGATATTTTTTCTATTATATTCCACCATCAATTTTCCGAAATAACATGGTATGAAACTTTTGGTTATCTTTTTCATAAATCCCCATGCCACTGAACTACCGCACATTCTTAGCTTACTTCTTCGGGGGATTAAAACAAAATGATGCCGTAGCTACAGAATTCTAGATTAAAAAACCGCAAAATTCCACAATGTTACAACATTGGTGGCAAAAGAAAATTTTTTAACTGACAGATTACAGAGATATTTACGTTCTGTCGATTACGCGCAGCGTACGAACCCTAAAGTTAGCATCACGAAAAACTCCTTAAATCAACTGAAGTCCAAATTTCAGCTACTTCGCCAACGTAGTTCTTTATCGAAATATCGCAATTCCTCAACGCCCCTGATAAAAAAAACTCTAGCGCATTGAAACAAAATTATTTCTTGCAGCAAAATGGGTACATTTCGTGTTTTCTAAAATACTCCGTCAATTACCATTAACGGTCTACTCATGTGGGCATTCACTCTTTGCGGATACTTGCAGCCAAGAAGGCCGGTAATCACTATCAAGAAGATTTCGAATGTAAGGAGAAAAAGTCTCAACGAGAAGGGAATGAATGAAGGCAAGGAATATGCTCATCGACTTCCCATCAAACACACGACAGTCGTCACTCAACGAAGGCAGCTACTATGGCACAGTAATTTTTGTTTTCTAGTGCGCATGTGCACTAAATGAACGCTTTCCCAGGTATACACAATGAATATCACATGCGAAATGAGAATACAAATCATTTCTGGAGATCGAACGTATGTCATACGATAATTACAATAGGTCTCATTCAGCACTAAATAACACCGGTACGTGAATGTAGCTAGGGGCTGAGGATCCGGCCGTCGAGCAAACGAATAAGCCGGAAGTGTTTATATGACGCCAGTGGTGCGCATAGACCAACAAGCATTCAAACAAACAAACAACCGTGATCGTATGCCACAAACAGACGGCAGATAAAGGTCCTCAAGATCATATGTACAATGTGAACTAGGACTTTGAGTAGAATTTTACACCTCGTACAGCGGGCAGATCGGGACTATCTTCAGGTCACTACAGTTTACTGCACACAGTGGAAAACAAATGGAGGCAAATTCAGGATTGACTTTCTACAAACCAACCAAACACTCCTCAATGAATTCCACGTTTCGCATCATTCTAGACATAAGACGATAAGTGTGTAGAGTTTTTCTTATCTTCTTCCACTAACCATGCCTCACTTTTGTACAACAACGTTTTTGAATCACCTTTGCATGTTCTTCAAATTGTCAAAAGTGACCTCGCAATATCATAAAAATTTTGTGCGTACCAGTCTGCTTTTCTTTCTTTTGCGCAGTCTTCTGACGATACTACACGGATCTCCCACTCAATTTCTTAGCTCTGCTGTACTACGAACATCATCGTAGCCCTGGTCGCGCTTCAGCAGTCCACGGTAACTCCGCAATCCCCTTACTTTCAATATACGGGTAATTTGGGATATTGTGATGGTCATCTTGAAGACCTTCTATGAGTCAGCTTCTCTAATTAGCGTGTAGTGGACAAGTGGTTATGCGCTAGACCCTCGTCCACTAACAATTTAAGACGCCTTTCCTGGAGAGCAGTCGAAACGTAGTCCCAACAGACATCGAACTACAAAAGGCTGTGAGGTTTGGAAACAAACCGTATATTTCCAGTAATTTTTGGAAATATGATAAGTAGTTAGCTCTAACCTAGTCTGGGACCAACGGCAGCAACCAAGAGGAGAAAGGAAAGAAGCGCGAGATGGGCCACAGCCCACTCGGCGGCACTCAAAAGCGCGCCAGGCGAAAAGCGCGTGGAACCTTCGAGTGCGCTAAACAACGCTCGAAAAGGTTCGGGTTGAACGACCTCGAAGGATGAAATAATAGATGAGTCGTTAGGAAAAAAGCAAACATCCGCTGCGTGCAATTAGTTGCACGACTGAAGAAAGTGGCGCTGAGTTCGTTTCAGGCCTCCTATTGCAGGCGTACATAGGATCATGCGTACAGAGCAAACAAGCTTGAAAATACGGTTGCAGCCGAGATCCTTAGAGAAGCCACACGATCGCTGGTCACTACGAGCGTAACTTGATGAAACCCCGTAACTATTCTTTTGCATTCGTCCATTTTGTTGTCATCAATAGCCTAGTGAGGTACGACTGCATTTACTTAGGCCATTCAGCAGCTCGCTTTTGAGCAAACCAAATATATCAAAAGAACTTCAACATACCCAACAGTTTTTGAAATCTAGTGAAAGTGTCCCATGTTGCAAGTGTTGTTGAAACCGTTGCATGTGTTGAGTGTATATTGATGGTTACGTCCGCGACAGAACGGTTTCGATCACGCTTCCTGCATTCAACTATTCCTTCTCCGTTAATAGTCTTTATTGCGCCCTAAATCGCCTTGTTAACAATTGCAGGACACACCTGCGAAGACTTAGCCAGTCACTTAAACTGCTGACAATAAGTTGTTTATCCGGAGAACGTTAGCTTCAACGTATTACAAAGACTTTAGGTCATCTACTCATCGAACCTTGTTCTCACGTAGTTAATCCGTTTTAAAACGCTACTAAAGAACCTTTGTTTTTAAATGCCCTTGGATTTACTCACAGTTTCTCGCATCGTTATTACATGCCTTGTTATATTCTGCCGTGGTTGCGTAAAAAGTTGGTCTTGGACCTTACAAATTTGATGCATCTAATATCGAAGTGTTTGTTCCATAAATCCCCTTATTTTTTAATTCTTGTTGTAGTTTAGTACCTCATTATTGATGATCCGTTCCTGTGACCGTCTTTTCTAGCTTAACGTTGGCCGCCCAGCTGGCTAAGAACTTATTAAACGCCCACTGATCTACAGCAGCAACCTTTCAATGTTTGATATATCAGTAAATGTTGAGGACGAAACAAGCGTCACTCGACGAGCCCACAGATGTTCAAGAGTACCAGTGCTCGATAGGCTTCCCGTGTGAGGTAGACGTCGTTATCCACCAGCTGATCAAAAGTTATCACCGAGAATGTTGCATTGGCTAAGCAGATCGGCCTGAAGCATGCGAAGGACTGACGGGTATGTCGGTTATCAAACACATGCCATCACTCTGAGGTAAGACATATCAATGGTTGTGCCTTCTACGCCTCCACATGAGGAGTCGGTGCAACGCACGGGACAAATGGCGATAAAGTGGACCATCCCTTTCTTGATCTCAGAAACGCAGTTTTGAAACACTTTGTCCTCAAGCAATTATTGGCTCTGACGAGCGAAAAGTCCACACAGCCGAAGGGGCCGCAAATATTGCATCGTTTGATCAAACTCTGACGACAAGTGCATCAATTGTCTGACGACTTCGGAGGACGTTGATTGAGATGCAATCTATCAGCACCACAAAACCGGTAGATGTGGCACAAACGAAAACTTGGCTTGCGGTAGGGAACCTAGTTCTTGCCACCGGAAATTGCACGTCGGGAGGTATTTAGCTAAAAATGCGTAATGGTAAAACGAAGAAGGCGTGGCGGACTTGTGAGAGAAGCCATAATGTGAACGATCGAAGGAAGATTCAACAGAGACATTCGACTGATTTGGTCGTTAGAGGAATCTCTAAACTAAAGAATTCAGGGGAGCTGGACGGCAGTGCTGTTACTGTCGTGGACTGTGAATTCTATTTTCATATTCAACTTTCACTCTACTTACAAATTTACAGTAGTATGCTTTTATTTTTGAAGTTGAGGTGACTCGTCTGTTCTTATTTGACACTGTTGGGTACGCCCACACCCACTCAGTTTCCAGCTAATCTAAATATATCGCAAACAATTAAACTTAATCTGGCTTGATCGGCTATATTCCTTTTCTTACCTCGATGTAACACTTTTGTTTTACTGTGAATCACAACAACGTGTTATGCATCTCACAGCCATAATTAACTGAACAGTTTATTCTGGGCGTTTCCATAGTCCCCCAAAAACTTCCTCCAGACTCCAATATGACACAATCTCAATTGGTTTCCCAAGCTTCGTTGTGGCTGCAATGAGTCTACTAGGAAAAGCAAGCTTAGCGATCTTGTACGGCTTCAACAAGGTAGACTGAAAACTGAATAAACAGTCATTATCTCACCGCATCCTAAATAAATTTAGTTAGATATTTTTGAGAAGGAAACATTATTAGAGAAGCGAAGAGATTCATAGGGTCCTGATGATAATCTGAGGACCCTTCTAGTCCACGCACGGAAGTCCGTTACGGGGATCGGTCGCGTGAGCCGGCGCGCAGCAATGCAGCGCTACGGTCTGGTTACCCAGAGTTCTTTTCAGGGAAATATTAACGATGTTACGAATGACCTTCTAGACCACAATGGAATCAACATTGTCCGTCTACTTTTCCCTGAATAGTAGCACAGAGTGACCATCGGGGTACACATTGTTAGAACTTCGTCAGCTTGGTACTATAATACGAATTTTGAAACTAATTCTTCTAGTTCTTCTGTGCGCAATTCGTCCACAGTCAGCTTGCTATTTAGTATACTTTAGTCATCACAGTTATTTATAAAAACGTCAGCAGAACAGCATTTCTGATGAGTAATCGGGGGCTTGGTTAGTTTCAGGTTGAACATCACTCACATTTGATCGTAGCTTCTGCATTCAGATGGACTTTCCAGCCATTCTCGTGAGAGCGTGGCCGGAGTTCTAATCCCGACCGTGGCAAGGATATGGATCACTGACAAGCTCTAAAGATAGTGAAACTCGGGTCTAGTGCTTCTTTTCGAAAGAAGCTAGCTGGAAAGTCTATCTGAATGCAAAGTCTACGATCAATTATGAGTGAGATTAAACTCGAAAAGAGCTGCATTTGTCATTTTCGTTCCACTTGAGCGAACCGTTGGTCAAATTATGCTAAGTCAACCAGGCGGTCGATTACACAGCCTTGCCCTGCACACGGGTGAGCTGGAATGGATAAAGAATGAACAAAGCAAAGTGGTGAGTCATGTTAACTTCAGGAATACGAGTATACTACTGTGAAGCCGTAAGTAGAGTAAAAGTTAGATGGGAAATTAGAATCCACAGTCGTCATGACGGGACGTTTCCAACAGTGAATCGATGCAGCCGTCGTAGACAGTCAGCCTGCACGTGTTGTGATGGAATACATTGTTATAGATCCTGAGAAATCATGTAGTATACTGTCCGACCAGGGCTCCTAAATCGAGTTCGCAGAGTTCTGAAAGTGTTTTGAAGGCTTAGAAGTCGAATAAATTCCCAAACAAACATGCTCACAGAAAGAAACAAACACATAACGAAAGAGTGTTTGATTGCGAATAAAGGCAGTTGGGAAGAGGTACTGCATACGATTATGCCGGCTCATTGCTGTTCACCATAGGCAGTAACGAAGAGGTTGTCGTTCGAACTAGGGCATGGGCGAATACCATGCCTGCTTGTTGATCAATTACTTGGCTTGTAAGGAGACAAAAGCTAAGTACAGGGACCGGTGAGGTCCGACTGTAACGGGATTCGGGACTGAAAGGTACTTATTAAACTGAAGAGAACCGCAGGTAGCATTTGAAAATCGTACCCCAGCATATTTGATAAAAAAGAAACCTCATTATCAGGTTCAAAGAATCCAGCCCGGCAAACAGTTTGATACCCCGATCAGAAGATGGTGCAATATAACCACTATGGTTTGTCAAAACCACCAGTGTCGGTACGCAGGTTACTGGAACAACGAAGAGAGTCTGAGCGATTTTTTCTGCCTCTGGAACAAATTTTGGGAGTGTAATGGGGATAAACGACCACACTATACTACTCGTGAGTAGTCAGACGGAAGCTGGTGGAGTACAATCTGACAAAAATACTGTTTCCCTTAAACAGCCCCACCACTGGCAACTGTGGCGTCCCGGCATTGTCGTTATGTACAAAAGAACGCATCTGGTCGTTATGTTTTTCAAGCATATGCCACCTGCGCCGGGTCTCTGAATGAAAACGCCTTGCATCATGGACGTTCTTGGCCCACAGCATCACCAATTGGTGATTTGTTATTCAGCTAGCCATCCTGGTGATAAATATTCAGTACTGCGTTTGGAATAGTTCTAGGACAAATAAACTGAGTAGACATTGTGGGTGTCAATCAATATATTGTGTCTTACGTAAACAAGCTAGCCAGTTGCCTACTGTAATCCAGTAAGTCAGAAACGTGTGGTGGCTGTTAACAAGTACATATCAGTGTATACATCATGCATTGCACAATATGATATGTCTGCTCAACGCACCTTTTGGATTAAACAGCGTAAAGTCATAATTTCAACTAAGCTGAATCCATAAGGGATGTAATGGCTAGACAAGTTTGCAGACTGATCAGAGGTTGTTCGGTCAGCCAAATTAAAGAACACTATGAAGAGATGCTGAATTATTTCGAACCAGGCAATTTGGTAATTATTTAGAAAAAGAATATCAAGTCAACGGAACAGAAGATTCTTGTCACATCAGAATTCTCCAAAGAAACTCTACAAGTTCAGCCAACATGCTTATAACAAAAGTGAATGGAAAAGTCTAAAGAACTTCTGAATGTTTAGTGGTATAATATGGAGTTCTGGTTACTAATCTGACGCAATTAATCACAGTAAAGTAGTACCAGTACGAGTATTCTTCGAGATGTAGACGTTCGGTTATGGCTGATTGTGATCTCTGCTCAACAATTTTAATGCCTTGGATGTTCAGATGTAAACAATCCGCTCGCTACTGTATACGCACATACGATACAGTTCGGTACACTGTTTGACAAAAGATGTGTTCATAATGACAACAAACTACAAACACCTCAAGTAAAACTAGTCCAACAACACAACAGTATGCTATTGCTGTACATAGGTCGGTTCTGAAGTAACAGTAGAAAGTTACGTAAAACTTACGATTCGCATTTCAAAGATCAGATCACCCTTGTCATACGGGAAATGCCACATCACTGAGCTATTTTTGGTAACCCTCTGGAAAACCTGACGCATATGACACAACCCTAAATGCGTTCAAGTCTCTGTTGATAGCATTTGAAAATGCATCAGTGCCTGCCGTTTGCTGAAGGCTCTCAGCTGGTCAAAGAAACCAAGTTCAAAGAGTCACATATGTAATGTTCATGGAGTGGTTGGAGAACAACGATTACGATCTACGACAAGCCAAGCACAATGTGAGGAAAGTTAATTAAGTGTGAACCGGTATTTAGGATCTTAAATTGAAAACCTATTGAATTAATAGATAATCAATCGGAATCGGGCATCATAGGGCAAATACAAAGACGAACAACTCATATAAAGGCGTAGGGACAAAAACATAGTATATAAAGTGAAGCGGGTTCACCAACTGAGATAAAGGTGAAATAATGTAACCTCCATTCTCCGGGCGTATTCGTATTTGAACTTTATATACAATACCAAACGGAACGATTGGAACAACAAACGGTTTATGCTCCAATTTGTCGAAGAGCAATAGATTGGCCTACTCTACAACAAACAACAATACTCACTGCCCGGATAGACTGCATACATAATAAAACAAAGAAAACAGCGGAGTGTTACTCTTTGAAAAACTAAATGCCTTTTCAACAGGGAAATCTCACTCGTTTCAAACAAACCACTTTGTTAAATTCAAAAACAGCTGAACAAAAAGAAAACATGTAATCATTTACTTGTAAAGCATTACACAAACATGAATGAATTAGTGAATGAATTGGATATCATAAATAGGGGACAGGTTAACACGCGTACAAAATATGCCTGCAGAAGTAGTTGCATATTACTCGTATCCTTGCCCTTTTTGTCATCAGTAGAACGCAACGTGTGCGCGGAACCCAGACCACTCTGTGACGCGTCAAATGATTGAACGTTTTGGTTTCGATCCCTGTGACCCGTACATAAATTATCTTACAACGTATCTGAGTGCGAAGGCTACGATCAAATGCGAGTGATGTTCAACCTGTAGCCTAAATACCTATTCCCACTACACGTTCGATATACTTCATATATCTACAGTTTTGATGAAGAACCTGAAGACATCCAAGATTTTCACGTAAACTATACGCTCGATTAACAGTTCGTTTGTTCGTATGAGTTACACACGTGAAATAACAGTCAAGACTTGAAAGTTTGTGGCTTGATTCATCAGGAGGTATACCAAAATGTGGTGCTCAGAGTGACACAGACGCCACGCATGTACGACCACACAAAATTATCTAAAACTGTCATCCCATTGTTATCCATTTTGATAATTATTAGCTCATTTTACTACAGTCTGTCGAGATTACTAGTGAATTGTCTTCGGCTGTTCAGAGCTCAGATGGAGATGGCTTCGCACTGGGTTGAAAAACGCACCAATCTTGTATGTTTTCCAACGTGCAATCTCTGTTCTTGAATCTTATCCCAGCCGAAATGATTTACACAATTTGTGGTCCAATATCTAAACACTTTATCAAAGATGGCCTACTTGAAGTTCGTTTACAATAATTTCTCACCCTATCCACTAATTACCAAAGACTTTTAGTCATTGGGCTACTTTGTTGTCAGGGTTTCACGGACATGTAGTAGGTGCCATTTTTACGGCTTCGTGTCATCATCATCATCATCATCATAGACAGCAATACATCAGTGGTTCACACCGTTGCCTAATTGCCACACAACCACGAAGAAGAAACAAACCCTGTTTAGGAAGAGAGATGAAAAAAGGGGGAGGGGAGGGGACCTAATCACTAAAAATAGCTAAGTCTATATTCAAACATACATCAAAGTGCCTACACCTTACAAACGAACAATCGATCTGTAAGTGAAATTAAGGCGTCATCAGCAAGACAGCTTCCTTACGGCTTTCACTACCCCGTGTCATTAAGTGCACTCACTTCGCAGACAACTCGGCCAAACAACGACAACATTCCCGCCACTGAGTTCGGTTAGCCGCCATCTAACCTGACGTCTCAAGCCACCGACTCTGTGAGTCGCGAGGGCTCCTGACCGGGAGACGAACCCGATCTACCGTGACCAACCTTTAGTCAACGATCTCAATTCTCTACGCCAGGTCATCACACCACATCACACCTTGCGCCAATCGGCCGCAGCGTCGGCAAACAGTGCTCGGTGTGACAAACGACTAGCTGGCATCCTGAGTACATGGCCTAACCATCTAAGTCTGTGCAGATATAATGACTGGAAAAAAGAACTCGTTTGGCAATCAGTGCTAAACACCCGCCTCCTCGTTGCTCACTCTTTGGTGCCACCCGATACGAGCAATTGAACGTAGACATCGGTGATCGAACACCTGAAGACGGTTCACGTCCTCTACCCTAAGCGGCCAGGTTTCGCTGCCGTAAAGTAATACAGCCCTCATTGTTGTCTGATATACGCGACCCTTAAGTTACAGAGAGATACCTTTCTGTCGGCATAAGTGCCTCAGATTAGTAAACACCGCCCTAGCCTTAGAAATACGCGCTTCTATTTCGTTCCCTACACCTCCACCGCCGCCGCTCATGCAGCTTCCCAAACCGGGCAACAACCTCCATGACATAATTAACTAACATTAAATCTACGCAATCACAGCAATCTTGCAGAAGCACTTTGCATTTTGAGGCTGGAAAGTGCATTCCGAAGTACTGAGTAGAACGTGAAATGGCGTTCAGCGTTGCATGTGTTGCTTGCAAGCTGTCAAACAGTAACACCTTGTCGTCGGCATAATCAAGATCAGTCAGCCTTCCATCAGGTAGGTGGTCCACATCAGCATCATTTGAGCGCCACAGCTTCGCGTGAAGACAGTGCGTAAGAATACTAGCACCTTAGCTTAGAAATGATATGCGGGTGATATGTGTAATTTTCGGATGATGCAACCAGGTTGAATAAATGCGCACACATCTTAACAGGTTGCATCCCAAGATTGAGTTTACTATTGAGATCGAAGAGATCCTTTGCTTGCCGAGTCTGTGTGTCCGAGGATCTTTGTAGAGACGTTCACAGAAAAATTGTGAGTGTACCAATTATTCCAGTTCAAAGTATTGCTCCAACAACATACAAACAAGGGATAGTACGACGATAATATCACAAAATTCGAAGCATCTGATCGGATGGAGATAAACCAAAGAAAGATTATTTGTCTCCGGTAGATTTGAAATGGTTGTCTTATGCGTTTTACCTACAAACATTTAAAAGCAAGTGAAAAGTAACCAACCCCATGACTGTATCACGCAAGGCAGTATGTAAAACTCTGTCTTTCATGGGTGGTAATTTAACAAAGCCGAGGGTTCTAATGCCCAGTGTAGAAGTGAACCGCACGTATGTATCAACTAAGCTTGTTGTGTTGTATTCAACAACTCGCGTAATCTTAACTCCGAAGAAACATCGAGTACCATCTATTTACAGGTCAAAAGTTTCTCTGTGTATGCAGACTGTTCGACGCAGGCCATACAGTGGAGGCATCTTAAACTCGAAGCCCACAGCATGCCCGAAAAGGCCTTTGAAGGCCAATATTTTGCTGTTGAGTATGTCTTAAAAAAACATCTGCCTGCGGTTGTAGGGATTCGAATGATCTCGTCTGAAAATGACAGATCGCCGTCCTGTCAAACGAGCCATCATAGTAAACCCATCAACATACCTCTAATGCATTCGTACGTACATGCCGTTTAATGACCTCGTTGAACTTGTCGTACACACATTCAGGTCATATCTGCCCGACATTGATAACTTTTTGCTCTACATTTCAGGAGACAATGTGAACTATGAGAATGATTATACTTATTATATCATGGCGTGATACACCGCCCGACGTGGAGCGCCCGATATGATCAGTGGTTCCAACTTCGTCAGCAACCTTTGTGTCGGTGCCACCAACACATTATCCTATCTATCATTTCGAATGACTTGTAGCTACGAAGACTACTCAGGTTTTGTCACACACATCTATGCGACTCAACAACGTGAACGATAACTCACTGCTGCACGGCATGCTGAAAAACACACCGTGCCCTGACACCGCTACATGAGCTAAACAATACGTATTCCTACGGTGATTATTTTTGATCCCACAACATGCATAGGTTCATTTAGCAGACAAGTTTCAAGTCAGGGACTATTCTCACATCAACTCATCCGTTTGTCATACCCCGCATACTTCCGCTGGTTCAATCAGTGGTGCACAACCATTCAAATTCATTCCGTTGTACTCTCGGGATTTTGGAACGTACAATCATTTTGCCGTCTAGTTTTGTAACCCACCTACATTTAATACACAGCTACTTAGGTGTTATATGTGAAATTTTATTGGCTTGATTAACCTTCTGATCATACCTAGATTTTATGCCAATAAATTCGATTACGCAGCAGATACACAATAAGTCTTCAAGTGATCTGACATGTTTTGAGCAAAAACACTTTAGCTTTTACTAAGACACTAGTCACACACCATAAAATAGCACCTTTATAAGTTCAGAAGCAACTGGTATTTAACCTACCTTGATGGTCTACTGTACGGGAGCAGGTTGTTATTAGTAGTGGTTTTCCATCACTTCTCTTCGATGTTTACTTTCTGCTATGCTGCTTATTTTGACGGTGGTCAGTGTAAGTTAGCATTTCGTTTGTCAGTATGAAGCCAGAATGCACTAACTAACAGCATTCTGTTCGCTTTGTTTGTTGATCGATTAATATGTGCGGAAGAGTTGCATGACCTGTTGATCCTTCCGTTGGTAGTTCACTCTTTGGTTGACTGCCTATTTCGTTCCTGTGCGCAGAGAAACATGACAATTCAAACGTTTACACACGCCAGGTCAGGATTTATTACTTGACATGTATGCATTTCACTCCCTTATTCATTTGGTTCTCCATTCTGGCAAGTAAGTGACACTTACAAACCAAGTGTCACTCGGACCTGCATCTTACATAAAAATAACTTGGAGCTTTTCAAAGTCATTAATACAGCTGATTTACTGCGGTGAGCAATCACTGTATGTAGAATGTTCAGTTTGGTGTCGATAGAAATGTGCTGTAAGGTTCACATTTGATTGACTCAAAGGTCACAGTACTCAGTATAATAGATCCTATGACGTATATTTATCTGGATTGTCCGGTTTAACGCTGAGTTCTCTCGAGATCTAAAGTCGATATCAAAACGCGGAAAAAGTACCTGGGTGATATTTTGGTAACGCATCTTCTAGTCACCATGGTTTTGCTTATCTTCTTTTATTTGCCTGTATGAAAGCTGCTTCGGAACCCGTTCCTCGCTCATCCTAAGGATGTGTCCTAGTCAACGAAATTCACTTAGTATCATCATGGCTTCAGACCCTTCCGTGTCCACCAGCCAAAGTACCTCAGTGTTCGAACGATATCTGATCACCGAATATCTAAGAGGTCTTAGACAATGCAGACAGAAACGGTTCATATATCACTCCGTTGACACAATGTCCACGTTTCACTGTAGTAAAACAGAGCTGAAAGTACCATTGCACAACAGACAAACACTCGGATTTTCATCTTCAAACTGCGGCTTTTCCAGACACTTTCGGCAAAACGTCCGATAGCAGCATGGCCTTTACCACACAAACCCGCAACTCACCATTCACGAGGAGATTTGCCTACAGATTGCTATCCAATTGGCAGAAGTCTACGCAGCTAACTACAAGCCTTCCAGTGATGCAGACTTCAGATGTAAGTACAGCACCTCCACCCGGAGGAGGCTGAATAAGAGAAAATAACTTATCTGTGTTGATAACCAAACCAAATTTTGATGTCGCGGTCGCAAAGGCCATGGTCAGACATTGTAGTTCCTTGTCACCCTATGTAAGTGGCGCACTACCATCTGCAAACAACACGCGCATTGTCGAAGTACGGAGCTCAGCTTGGGTGCTTAGGCATTCAATATATTCAGCAAGCGGCCATCCGTGAGTTAATCAACCTTCACACCTCACAGTTCTGACGGGCAAATATATGCATTGCGGTCGAGAATAAACTATCGATTGTTGAGGCTAACAAACAACCAGTTTCACGTCAATGACAACATAACGTCATGGAAGTTCTACTCGCCTGACTGTCCCTTCGCTTTCATGCCCACCTGCAACATTCTGAATGAATTAGCAAAAACTCCTGCGGACATCTAAACTTACCAAGCACCGCTCACATCGCTTCACGGTTCACGGAATCGATCACCATGATAAAATCCACAAAGAAGGCATACAGCGGCTGGTTGCATTCACAGCGCTCCTTCTGGGTCTTTTGAACAACGAACACCACGTCTATCATACCATGACTCACCTGTTATCTACATTGCTCTTCGAAACATTACTCTACAGAACTTTCGCATTCCGCCGGTTTAACAGGATTCTTGCTAACACTTTTCCAACGCAGCTCAACAAACTAATGCGCCGATAACTGTCAGTGTATTGCTTGCTCTCTTACCTTCACACAAGGGTATAACCGCAGCACCATCGAACTCCTGAGGAAATGCTCCTTGCTCCCAGATGGGATGAACCAGTCGGAACAAAATACCTTCCAGAACCGATCCGCCATTCTTCAGAAGTTTCTCTGGTAATCCATCTTCACATGCTGCCTTCCCGTTGCGCAGCCGTGTAAGAGTTCTCTGCACCTCTGTCAAATTTGGTGCTGGAGCAAGTGAATCATTGGCTTCTTGTTACGACAGATTGGTTACGATTACCCAGTCGATGGTAACAGGCCGGTTTAGTAGACTGCCAAGGTGTTTGCGCCAGAAATTCATAGCGTCTTCCTTCTGTGTATGCAAAACGCCAGAGTCTATGTCCATCAGTACTCTAGTGGACTGGACGGATAAGCCAAAAATCTCCTTAAGCGAATCGTAGAACTCCTTGTGTTGTCCGTGATCGGCACAGCCTTGCATTAGTTCACCTCGGTTTTCCTATCAGTTGTTCCTGACTCCACGAAACCGTCCGGAGAGTGGTTGTTTTTGACTTCATGGTTTGGGTCAATTGCGAAAACAACAAAAGTCCCACCCTTCTCTTTTATCACGTTGAACCTAACCGCATTGTTATCACCGAAACAGTCCGGGAATCTCCGACTTTGAACGCCTATCACCCCGATGAGTGTTGCCTTCACTTCTTCCTTGAGGTGTTGCCACCCATACCGTCAAAGATAGTAGATATGTGAACGTCTTCCAGAAGAACGGCAACTGTATGTTGAAATGCCATCTTCATCTGTGAGTTCTCCAGTCATTTGACGAACGGTTTCTACCGCTGTCCGATTGGTCTGTGATAAGCAGATTTCAATGCACGAATAAACAACTTCGTCCCGACCAGCCTATGGTCCATGATACGTCCAGCCTCGTGCATCAATCGCATGATATACACCTCACGAATGTCGCATGATCATCTCAGGCTGGACAGCATTTTTGAACCAGCCATCCACTCCGATCTTGATGACGCAGCAAATTGCGTCAACCATGGCACCAGCCTGTGGCCAGTATGGAAGAAAATGACTTACTGATATGCACTAGATTTTCTTCAGTATCGAGGCTACGTGAAGGAGAAATACCATGCGACGCTTAACGCTTTGACAGCACACCACGTTAGGATCCACAAATGATGGCATGAATACACTAACGCAGCATGACGTGCAACAGTGCCTGTGGGAAAATTGTTAGTTTTCTGTCAATCCCTTATTAGTTTGTAAATCTCTTCTGCTCATGAAAGCAGCTTTTACTATCTATCGTTTGGTGGCAATTTTATCATGATAGCACAAGCCATCAAGGAGGTATCATACTTTTAGTTTGTCCATTTGTATTCAACGCTGCATGCTGGCTCCCAACCCAACGCTGTCTTCCAAATGATGGACTTGTTTATAGAGACGTTTACCAGCAGCCAAATGTTATCGCTCTTGGACCGCGGTGACCAACACACCGGGACAGTGGGGCCGAGCGACTTGACCATAAAACACACACCCGTGATAGTTAGACTTTTTGCGGTATACAGCAGTGTGCTGAGGTCGTTCGTTAACCCTACTGTGTTAGGAAGCTTGTTTTTCGGGCAAGCCTTGCGGTAGGATCTCCTGTGACATGGTTTGGACACCGAGTTTTGTAGCTGGGCCCATAACCCTAGAACGAGCGGTAGTCCATACGCTCTTGTTCACGTAGGTTCGATTTGCAATGGATGAATTATGCAAAGATGAAAGCTGAGAGTATTATAATCCACATCGTAAAACTAATCCAGATCACTTGTTCATCCGATGTCATGTACTCCATCTGAATAGTACCCATGCGAAAAGGCTTGGAGCCGTGACGATTCAACAGAACGATATTCATACATAAGTCCAGCATTATTGTTTGAGTAACGTCCACGAAAATAAGCGTATGTATGATTGTGTAATTACGAAAATCAGACAGACAAACAATCAACCGTTCGGAACTACTATGACAGACGCAATTCTGTGAAAATATTGTGTGAAAACACTATCACAACAGTTCACATGGTCACTTTCGACCAGTGGATATGCAGCCAGCCAACTTAGTGGCTATACTAAACGCCCAACAAGAATAGAACAAAGCAATAGGGAAAATGTGGGAGTAATGTCGACCAGTCATTCTTTTAACCCCGTATTTGTTTGAGTTTGTTGCAGTGAAAACCTGTGAGGTGACAATGAATTTATGGTGCTAGCGCGTGCGGACATAGATACAAAGAAGTGTCCTACCTTAAGATTTGATGCTTATATTGTAAACGGATATCAAAATGTGTAACAGTCGGTGAGTGAACTATTCGGCCTTTGTATCGTACACTGCAAGCTTATTGACTGTTAGAAGACAGCACGCACTGTGCCAATCACTGAAGATAAGGAGACTAAATTTTGCCATGTTTCATGAACGTACGTAATACTGTAGGTTTTCGAAAAGCTAATTCTCACACAACTAGAAGCTCGAATTAATATTTGTTCACTATTGGTCACATTTCACCCTCACTGCTCTCGTTTAAGTTTATTCCATTCTATCATCAAGTGACGGAAACTGTGAAGGTGTTAGCTAATAATTCTCCGACTACAGTAATGCACTCAGTGAAACTGATGAAGAGAAACGCTTTTTCAACTTATCACCGAGCCTGATACTCAATTCTTGATCATCGACCTTTTATGAGACTATCATGTCAATCGTGATCAATCTACCCCCATGTATTAGTTTCACAACTAATAAATTCCTAAGTCAGTTTCTTGCTGCCAAGTACCAGCACGTTACTTTGAACAACTACGAGGCGTAGCACCCACGTTATCAACCAAACCACCAAACTCAGAATTCTGTGTCTAAAGTTTCTCTCTACCGCACACACACACACACACCCAGTCAATCGATGCACCTCCTTTACCACTGGGAGTACCATCCGTCGGTTGTTCTTTCAGGCTTAGAATATTGGGATGTACATTTTATCGGATCATTAAAATGTTTACAACGTTGTGTTGGTATTTCTAGTAAACAATTTGTTATATAGATTGAACAAGTGATCGCAACTGTCGCATTCCCATAAACTTTCCAGTCGGCCCCTTTCGAAAAGAAGTACTAGACTCGAGTTTCGCTCTCATTAGAGCTCATCAGTAGTGCATATCATCGCCACTGCCGGCACTTGAACCACGGACGTGCTGTTCATGAGGCAACCGTGTTTGCCACTGCGCCATTGACCTCACGTTAGGCACGACCGAATTATCATATGTGAACGCCCATCCACTTTCGCTTGTGATTAATGGTCAGGTTTCCCGATCGCCTCGAGAGGAGACACAGTTACTGTTAACTCCAATCGCTGACCCCACGACTAGGACTTCTCTCCAAGTTGAAATCACAGAAATCATTGACTTGTTGAGCGGTATTTGATTACTGATGAGTTAGTTTTATTGTTTCTTATCCCCATACAAAGTGCGGAAATGTTGCAAACAACTTTCTATTTGGCATAACTTACTTTCTTCATTCAAATCCATCTAAAAATATACGCCCACCTCTTTCAGAAGATTTAAAATCAAACATTCATTTTCTTGCTTAGGTCGACTTCTGCTCGAACTAATCATCCAAATAGAACTGCACCCTTTCCGAAGTAACTTGCACTCCCAGATACGTGAATCAAGACCAGTATGATATGTCATGTACTGACTTAAGGGATAGTTGGGTCAATTTCCTCGATTATCCCAGATAGAGTAAAACGTTAAAGTAATAACACGTAACCAGTGAATCTGTTATTCCTCATTATGGCGTCACCCACATTACTATCGTCAGAAGTAATATTACCGGTAGTAATATTATTATTGTCATCGACAACATCACCACAACAAAACACACCATCGAAGGTTTTCAATGTACCATATTTGCATCATCATTTGTATAGAACTTAGATTATCACTGTAGGTGGATATCTGAAATAAGGAACACATCTTCATTTCTACTCTCAGAATTACTGAAACGACCATTTGTGAGTAAACATACTGTGAACTGTTTGTGGTGCACGACATTGATAAACAACTTGTATGGGTCTGTAGCATTCAACTGTTTTACACGCCATCTCAGTAGCGTGAAATGTGGTGTTTTTTGACCCATTGTTTACTTTCAAACTATGTACTTAGAGTGCCTAAATTGTGGGTGAAAATCATTAGATTTACCCATCATTCAACAAGTTAGCCAGTACGGCATATCGATCGCCTAAAGTCAGTTTTGTACTACACACCAAATACACCAGACCAAACAACCAAAAACACCTCGACTTCCAACACTCAATGAGCGTATGTGTGCAATAATCGATCCAAGTTCACGAGCGTCCATTTTCAGTTCTATGTCGTTAACCGAACAATCGACTGGCATAGAATTGTGCTTCCTACTATATCAGGCCACATACAAAACTCTTGGTTGGTGGCTAGATTTTGGCGGCTGGGCGCACATTCCGAACGATAAGGCAGGCACGGGCACTTGACGGATGCGTGCAAGACATCACTGAAGTGGCGTGGTTCTGTGTCCACCACGGACCAATCAGCTTAAAGCTGGGTGTATATTCAACCAATCACATTCACACTAAAAACAACCAGTAACCGAAACAGCACACAATGGACAGCAAGCCCAGTCAAGACTCCCGACACAAACACACATAACCATAAGCCTCTCATTGGGCTGGGCAAACAAACCTGCACTGACCATATTTGGCAAATTGACCGAACACAGTGAACAACCAATATAAACTGATCCAAACGGACAGAACAGCACAGTGCCGTTCGGATTCATAGAAGCAGTACGGTTTTCGTTTTCAACACCAACTCTATCCTCAACACACACTTTCGCAAATGGCAGACGAAGAAGTACAAGCTCTGGTTGTGGACAATGGATCGGGTATGTGCAAAGCCGGATTCGCTGGTGATGATGCCCCACGAGCTGTGTTCCCATCCAT
>JTDE01021148.1:0-31718 GCA_014338405.1 Paragonimus skrjabini miyazakii
TTGGGGAGACTTTTTAGAACGCGAATAACATTAGTATCTTCACTAATGCCAGATTTTCACATAAGGCATATGCACACGTGTGTTCATTCATTTTCAGATATCATTCACCAGGACGATAATCAGAGCCAGGGGATTTGGATGTTTACAGAACAAACAGTAAACATCAGACAATGATCCCTGTCAACTAATAGAGGATTTGAACTTATCACTACTCGAAGTGACTACCGATGAGAAGCCAGGGGTTCGGTGTACTTCAATTTGAACATCACCCACAATCGATCGTAGCTATCGCACTCCCATGAACTTTCCAGTCGGTCCCGTTCGAAAAGAAGCACTAGACGCGAGTTTCGCTCTCATTAGAGCTCGTCAGTAGTGCATATCTTCGTCACTGCCGGGAATAGAACCACGGACACGCTGTTCATGAGGCAACCGTGTTTACCAACGCGTCAATGACCTCACATTAGGCACGACCGAATTATCATATATGAACACTCAACCACTTTCGCTTGTGAGTAATGATCAGGTTGCCCGATCGTCTCGAAATGGAGACACTGTTACTGTCTGTTAACTCCAATCGATAACCCCGCGATTAGCACTTCCTCAGTTAGTTTGGGCAGCATTCCAAGAATGGAGAGTGTGTTGCTGTTGGAAATGTGCGCGAGTTTGTGTTTCGTATTAATTGGAAGCCACTGAAAAATAAATTCCACGATGAACCTGAAATCAAACGGAGCATATTCAGTTAGTGCTGTTCATACATACTGTTTTTGCCTATCAACGTACATCGTATCTGGCGATCTTTCGCGGCTTTCTTCCGACGTTTTGGTCAATGGTTGCCATCACATCATGCGTGGTGTAGATGGTCTATTAGGATTCTCTTAGCTCCTCACGATCTGCCTTTTTACCACTTTTGCTGATGCTGCCTGTATAAGGAAAATCATTGAATTTGAGTGTGACTAACAGTAGAAAAGTAATCTGTGATGAAGTAAGATTTCATTCTTCTAAAATGGAGGTTTAAATCAATTTAAGAATATGAACTTCTAGTAAATCAGTCAGCCATCGGTGTAGTAATAAAGAACTCCTATCTTGACAACCACGACTAGCAGTAACTTGATGAATCTTATCCACTAACCTGATTCTGGTTGCTTCTTTCCTGATTGCTATCACACCCCAACTTCATGAGGTTGTTATCAGTCTTGGTATGACAGGGCAAATAGTCATCTTTTTCTGGTGACCCTGCGAATAATCAAATAATGACTAAAAGTCGGTCAATTATTCCATGGTTTTATCCAATAGGGAGAGCAGTAAATTGTTATCTAGTATCTACTCTTTCATTATAGTTTGTGGTCAGATCCAACACTTCATGTATTAGCGAACTATATGGCCCATACTTCTTTGTCTGTGGAGGTGGGCTTGACTTTATACTAGTTAGTAAGGTGAACATCAAACCGTTGGTGATACGTCAACGCAGCGCGCACAGTTTTACTAAGGGTTAAACGAAGGCGAATCCAATGGTTAATAAACACCGAACATCTCTGGACATAGGAATCTTGGAATGTGTTCTGGCTTTTTAATTACCAGTAAGCGAACTATATTATAACAAGATAATTGTGTTCATTGCACAAGGTGGTTATATCAGGTTTTTAGTCTCCGGCAGTCACCACTATCTACTTCTTATAAGCATGACTTTTCAATCCGTCCAGCTCTAGTATTCCTGTGTGAGTGCCACAAGCGTTTCTGATCAAGTAAGGTGAATACCTTAATACAAAGAAAACGATTGACTCCAACGGGATGAAACGGAATTTTTTACTGCAGTGTCGTATTTGAACCTAAAACTGTAATGTGGCAGAGGGCGAAAACGTTCCGAGGGTTGTGACGACCCAAATAAGTGAGTCATAATATCGAAGAAATAATGCATTCGATACATAAATCGAATTTATCGACAGCGTATAATCGACACATCCAGCAACGCTGATTCAAACGGTCATGCTGATAGGACTATTCTCTACTTCTGAGAAAAACCTAGAAAAACGGCCAAAATGATTACAGTTTTTGCGGTTTTATTCAGAAAAACTGTATTTAAAGATGTTCTCTTACTGTGAATGTTAATGGACAAGATATGCAAATTATTCAACAGAAAAAGCTTTCAAACAGCAGTGATCAAAAATGACTTCTCAAAGTGATCATTATTCAACGGAAAATTGGCTCATTAAAACAACCCGTATATGGATGAAGGTGGCAGCATGTCAAACAACAAAGTATGCAACGATAGTTAGAAAAGCAGAAAACAAATACAATCTCTGCTTACAGTCATCACACAGAAGTCATCCGAATTGTTCAATGCATGTAGCAAGAAGCAAAATAGAAGCAAATTTAGGGCAGATCTTCTTAAAATATAGACTCAAACGGACTCAACATTTGACATTGCACCAAACTTGGAACGAAGAAACGTGCTAAGCAAAATTCAGTAAATTCAACAACCAAACATCTGGTCCTTTTTTAGAGTGTTGATGAATTCATTGTTTTAGCAATCAGACTGGACGTCTGTTCACAGACAACAGCCATCGATTTCTAAAAGTAAACTTAGTCACTGCCGTGAAAGAAATCATAATGTAAGTCATGGGAGGAGACTATTGTGTGCATTATATCACACAATTTTTGAAGGTTGTGTTGCGACTGACTCTTGGTTGAAACAGCTTTATTTCAATCCCATGTAACAGACTGCCTATCAAAGATACCAGTCAGGGGTTATTATTAGCACTGTGTGTCAGGTGAGTGATGCCAGCATCAAAGATAAAAAGTCTATTTTTCCGGTTATTAAATATATCCCTGTCGGTCTCACCAGGATTGCTTTCTTTTACGCAAAGCTAAGACAAACACTGTACCCCATTTGTATACCAATGCCAGGAGTTTAATTGGCTTATGTATATCTAATCCTGTTAACTCGAACAACTATTTGACATGAAATAAAACGGTTGTCTTTGGTACTGAACACATATATGACAAAGTTTTAGACCATTCTAATTTGTTAGTGAACCAATTATAGCTGGAAAATTATGAAACAACTTGCGCTTTAGTTAACCAGTCAATAACTGACAACCAGAAGAACACTGTAAATACCCACCTACAAAAAAATGCATATCATACGTCAAAAAATCAGAATGAAACATGATAGGATGAAGAGAGAACACAGACTGTTGATTCAACAACATAGCTAATAGTCAACATGTCGTCAAAACTGGTGCGTATTGAACAGTCAGTGAGAACTTTAATAAACATGAAAATGTTAGGATCAGGCAAGCTAGTAATTCATTAAGAATAAAACGAGTCTGCGAATGCGTGTTTTTTTTTAAAAATTCTTTAAAATATCATCGAGTTGCTGAAAGCTGTAGAATATGCGTTATCTGAGCTTGAGAAAAATACAATTATTATTGATCGAAGATTAAGCAAAGAAGTCCATCTCATCTGCCAGCAGAGTGGTTTGCACAGTTTAGTAATGGCAACTCATTATGAATGGATTGTGTTGACGAACAGACAAGTAAAGAACCAAGGGTGTTCAACTACTTGAAACAATTATGTACCCTAGTCGACAGGTTTCGTTGTGCTCATTTTTGCTGTTATCTGGGTGCTTTATTGCTGGCCCTAAGTGACTGAGTAGATTGCAATTTGTATCCAGTGTCTGCTAGATCTCTCACAATGACGATAATAAACTTATTTTCTGATTGGATTCCTAAGTCATGTTGTGTGGTTTCCCTTATGCGTTTACCAAATTGCCTAGTCATGCGTCCACTATAATTCGCTGCACAGAAACAGAAGGAAAATTAATAACTATATTCTGGATGTGCATTATGTGGACGACATATTCAAAATTGTCGGATAGTTTCGAATAACTTGTAATTGTATTTTCCTGCATGTAGAGGACATGTACTAGCTTCCCTTCGAAACGTTAACGAACTTCTAACGTGTTCCCCAAAGACACGTTAATCACCCAATTTTATGACAGATGATAATAATAAATACAAATTAGGATGATGATTTCATTTTGACATAATAGCCAAACTACTGAGTCAGCAAAAAGATCAGTGTGCTGCACTGTATTTGCAATAAAATCTGAAATAATCTCCATCACACAGTATTCTAGTAATCATCGATGTCGAGAGAACTCATTACCCTTAATCTGTGTCTGCTGATTGAAAATGTTTTCAATTTCCATTGTTTATTTGGTTTATTGTGATCAAGTGGAGCTCAGTTGCCATTGCGTTTTTCGTTTCCATTTGGCTTTTATTTCAGTCACGGTTTCGAACTGATTACCAACTCTTGTTCATTTTTGCTACTGTGTTGCCTACTGGGGTTTACACAACGCCTTATAAACTGCAGAGCCGACTTAACGTTATTGATGTCACCTGATCACAGAACCCGTTAGTGCGAAGTCATACACTTCACCGATGATTGCTAGTTTTCACTGGCAGTGGTCACAAAGAGGCCACCTTGTAAGCAATATGTTCCATGATATCCACTCTCAAGCTACAAATCAATAAGATTATCTACTGTTAAAAGAGATTGCCGTGGATTTGGGGTTCGAGCTGATACAAGTTTCAACCAGTAAGGTGAATTTGAAGAATTGTCGCGTCGAACCCCGTTCAGACTATCGCTACTCGATACATTCGAAAAAAGATTAAACCTGTCATCCAGTACCTAATTGAGATTGAACACTATGCTGTGCAAGAGAACTTGAAATGCATTACAGCAGAAGTATTGAGTATAGTTGGCCAATCAACATCTCCTATGAAGTTTCCAAGAAGTTGTATCTTTGATACTTTCAGACAGTGCGTTTTGTACTCAGATCTTTGTTTATATTAGTAAGCAAATTGATAGATGAGACTTGCTGTAGTGATCGCATACAAAAATGGCCACCACTACCCCTAAAACCTTTCTCGGCAATCAGAACTGCATATCGCCTTGCACAGACTTAGACATTCCACCGGAGTGCTGAAAACTGCATGCCTCGTCTCATATTTCTGCTTTATTGTAGCCCGATTGTGTATGTGAACCAACTCATGCTCTGATGCTTTCCAGTCGGCTTTTCACAATCTTGGCACAGTTTCGACAGACTGGTTTATGCGAATTTGTGTCTACAGACGTAAAGTTATACGTATGTGCATACATGTGTTGAACAGAATGCTATTCCAAATAATCCACCATCAATGTCTAGATGAACGATGAAAGCAAATTAGTCGGTGGACCAACTGACTAGAATTTAGTATAAGCGGAATGACTAACCATCTCACATAACCTCCACCGAAGTCTACAACAGAATATTAGGTTCGCTGACACCCAAGTCGAGATAGCTAATTGTTGAACGTGTGTTAATTGGAAGGCTCGAATGTCACAGTTGTCCTCGGTTTGGGTTGGCTGTGAGTCAGTATTACGAGTTGGTTTTTCGTTCAAAGGTTGCAATCATGCTTGAATCTTATAGAACCCCTAATCCAAAAGACATCGGGAGTTTTGCTTTCACGACAACGTGATTACCAATGTTGTCTTATCTGCAAGTTTTATGTACTTGATGCAGAGGTCTTGATCTTGTTTGTGTGGCGGTGCAATGTCTAAGAAAGAAGCTGGTGTACAGCCTTTCAAACTTGATAAAAAGTAAACTTTATATAGTATGCATTTGAGAGATGATCACAAAACATTCACACATTGTCGTCTACGTTTGGACTACTACAAACATGAACTGCGATCAACTGTACCTATGTGAAATAAATATTCACGCACTGCCATTAATAAACGACCAGTATAACCGCAACGGTTGAGAGATTTAACTTTTGGCAAATTTATTCGCAGCTCTGTTGGATTTTACTGCAGATTATTCAAATGGTCAAATCGTGAGGCCTGTTGGATTGCAACCAAAACGTCACCGAGGTGAAATGTTAGTCTCTTCTCTACTCAATTCGAATTTGCCAAATGAAGTGGTGTTTGATCCAAAAAAGCGTATCAGTAACTGAGAACAACATTTAGATGGTAGCGGTTCACCTATGAGCCAAAAGTTGAATTTCACCATAAAATACACAGTTACTTTGTGTTTAAAAGATTGTTCCAAAGTTGTGAGTGGACAGCAGACACATGGAAAATGGTTGGACAGTCGTTTTGCGATGAAAGTTTTCAAGAACAACATTTAATTGACATAAGCGCGAATTTATAAATATTTCTATATGGGTTCACTGCACAAGTACGGAGTACTATTGATAGATCGCTAAAAAAATAGTCTTACCGAGACATGTAAGAAAATGGCTCGAGTGCAGAATAGACACACAACTTCACGTGAAGTAGACAAAAGGGTTCGGATTTATGCTTCACTGAGCATTGGTAAGTATAACCGGGTTAAAATTAACAAACGTCACGACAGATCAAATGACCACTAAAAGTTATGAATGGCTATAAACTTCCTGACTGTATGGCTGTTAAGTCTACCTACCGTTCCATTAACATTCATCACATAGAAGAATCCGCTGGACCGGCTAGTGCATGAACATTGCTTCTGACCTCATTCTGTTGTACTCGAAGAAATAGGGATTAAGTGAAAGAAATATTTTACAACAGTTGAACACACACAAAGGTATCACCGAAGTAGGCAGATCACCTTACACCTGAAAAAGTTCGTCTTGTAGAGGAGCTTATACTGACAAACACATTGAACGAATGAAAGGTAATTACCAGATTTTTGGCTCGAAGTTACAACAGGGGCAACACGGTCTGCTGACGACGGATGTGTGCACGAGCAAGATGGCTTATCATAACAGTCTGACTTAGAGCGTAAGTCTCAGTAGTGAAGCTCGACAGCATTCAGCGTTGTGAAGCGTAAGGATTTTATACGGAACCTTTTTGTTCGAACTGCGAAAACTGCTGCGTAGTTGTGTAATAATAAATTTTGAAACGAGGTTGATGCAGCACAATGCAAACAAACTACTGATAATACCCAAGTAGCACAAATATAGGTTTAGTTTTCCCGTCGGGGAAGGCATGCCCACGCTGTTTGGACGCGTACACCACAAAAGTGCCGAAAGAAGTCAGCCCTGCGAGTTGACCAACTTGAGACATCACGTGCGATTTATAAAATGGTAGAAGAAATCATTGAAAATTATCTCATTATCCTCAGCGCATCGAACAGATGTCATTCTATCGCAATCGAACCTGCCCTTAAGTAGGTCACTTACAACGAAAACTAGTTAGACGAATAACTTAAATATGCACATTGTTAAATCGGCAGAAGATTCGAATTAAGCGTTCAGGTAGCCTAGTCTTACGCACGGTCTGGGCTGGATATATGTATATATATATTTCAAGTTGAACATCACCCACAATTGATCGCAGCTGTCGCATCCCCATAGACAAACCGTCCAGTTAATTCCAGCGGTAAAATATGTAGTGCGTCACTGTTACACATATAAACAAATGTGGTCCCTTGTGGTAGGAATCAAAATATAAGTAATAAAATCGGATACAGTTCAATTGTTTATGGTCGATATAGAGTTTATGGAAAAGAATTAAATGTTGACATATCAAACGGTTGAGTAAAATGCAAGCGTTGCAAACGGACGAGTCACGTTAAATTAGAAGGTAAAGGCATACTACTGTAAACATGTGAGTAGAGTAACGTAAAATGTGAAATTGGGTTTCATACACATTATGCAGGTAAAACAAATGATGTTATAATTGCCGCGTTTAGTGGGATCAGGTAAAGAGAAACCTACTTCTGATGAATGGAAAAGCGTACAGCAAAAGAAAACGTTCGCATTTTTCACACATGAAGTTGCTTTACCTATCACCCAAAATAAACTCATTGCAGTTCAATGATCATGAATTATTGGTTTTTATAAGGCTTGAGCATCCGACAGTTAGCTCAAGAAGTCATTTTCTAGCCTAAGACTCTGGCTATAAGTCGCAGCTAAATTTGCTACTGCTGCGTGACCAGATTTAGTGGACTGAAATCTGTTATTGTGAAGAGCCTCTGTTGGAAACGTGGTTTATCGGACCGAAGGACGATGGTGGGCGTAGTCAGAGCCAACTTGACGGAAGACTCAATAGGTCTACTGTATTCTGTTCACTAGCAAAGACGACGCAGTTGCCGAGGATTTAACGGGTGCGGAAATCACTAGCGAGTTGCATAAAACTCCAAAGAATCTAGTGGCTAAATGTGATGGAATGGAGTAAGGTGGACTGACATCTACAGTTCCGCAGACAAAAAAAGCAGACCTGACCTCGTATTCTATTGATCAGTATTAGCAAAGCTGCCTGACCAATGAATTTTCACAGTTGTGTTTAACGAACTCGTGAAAGATGTATCTGAGCAATTCCTTCCGAGAAAGCATTAAGAAACAATGACCGATTACACGGTAATTTTTTAGCTAGGGTTGTATGTTAGACACCATAATTACAAAACGGACTAATGTATACACTGTTTCTAAATATAGTATAATTCGTATTGACATAGTCACCGTGAACTGTTCAGTACAGCCTAGCGCTTATATGAATCTTCCAGTTATTTCGCAGGTTAACATTTCACATTGCATAATTTTGTTTGTTCACTATATACACTGGTACTTTAGTGGGCAAGTAGTTCAACACTCAAGATAATGCAAACAGTTAGGCGTATTCACTCTTGCTATCTATCACACTAATTGTATAGTCTATACTTCGAAATATAATATAAATCGTTTAAAACTCTACTTAAAGGGTTCCTCCTAAAGGGCTTCTCTCAATAATTACCGACTGAGAGACATTACAGTATTCATAATATTGATTGCGACATGTTCTGAGTAAAATCAAAAGACTACTGCACTATGAACAACAACAACATTCTTGTTTTATTTATTTGCTTATTTAACTAATATCTCCTGTGCAGTTTCTATTCAAAACTAGTGTAACATTATTGAAAATGACAAAATGCAGTTGAACAATACCTCACAAATGAAACTTTCAGTTATCTATGGTCACTGTAGTGGGAACTGATTGCAGCAAAGACCGATAGTAACGATGTTTAGGTTGACTTGTTACCCCACTTCGTGGGCATATTCGACAATGTATGAAAATTCTAAATTAGTGCCATGTGGGAGAGAACTTTATACTTACATAATCATAGACTAATTATTTGCCTATATTCAGCTAATCGCATACCGTATGAATAAAAGCCGCTAATTTTTATTGTTAAAGAGAGGAGTTGGTAAATGTTAGCTGTCGGACGATATTTTGCTATTAAGCCTTTTTCAACATCATGGAAAATAATAAACTGCCATCAGACAGATGCATACAAACACGGACTCCTACGTAAAAAATAACCTAATTATAACGTGAAACGGTTAGCGTTATTTGTGAATACGTTTCAGCTCACCCCGTAGATCAGCAATCCTGATTGATTGACTGAAACGTTTGACACCACTCGGTATAAACAGTGCAAAGTATATTATTTCAGGCCTGAATGCTTCCACTAGATAGACAACACTGTCCTGAGGAGTACACGTCATTCTGGTTTAACTGGTATGTTCATTGCTTGAAGTAAACGGCCTCTTTTATCTTGGGTTTATAGGTTCATATTTTGTTACTGAGGGAAAAAAGATCTTCAATTTTGTGAAAAATTATGTTGAACCGCATATTGCTGTGAAGGAAACATGGATAAAAACAAATAAAAGAAAACTTCGATGAAACTGCTAACTTACAGTCATAACTGAGGAACACTGAAACTCATCACGGCAATAACGCACTGAAGTGTATAATCATAAAATACAGGCAAATCACAGCCGTGAAACAAGAGTCATTGAGGTGTCCAAGAGCAATGTCTATATAATGCCATCCTACATAAATAATATTTTAGACAAAATATCTGGCGAGATATTCCGTACCTAAATGCAATCCACGTTTGATGTTCTAAACTTAGTCATGATTTTACAAACCACAACCACAAACCACAACCCTAATCCGGTCCATGGTGAAATTCCACGTTTTCTGTCAGTCATTGCTTTCACCAGTTTCCTTATAGTTGCGAAAATGTTTTCGAAGATAGAACAGCCCCTCCCGAAAGGAGCTTACTGGAAAGTCTACGGGAATGTGACAGCTACGATCAATTGTGGATATGTTGTAAAGTCGAAATCACAAAAATCATTAGACTTGAAAAAGTGGCTTTGGTTACTGCCATTTACTAGGGAATTTCGGTTGATTTACTTTGTACTGGCTAAAATGTCCATGTGAATTCAAAAGAAGCAATCAATCACGCATTCTGCTTCAGTTTACTTTTCTTTCATTGTAAGTAGAAGTAACAATTTATAATCTGAATACATATGTATATATAAGCCAAAACAATGTGGTCAAACAACCGAGATACAATATTCGGTAAAAATATAGTAGGTAAAAACTTTTACTGTGGATTATAGATCCACAGCTTATTACTGAAGAGAGAAATATCTTTACTTATGTGTCCCAACCTCAACGTCTTTAACGAAATCATTAGTTAGTAAAGTAAATCACAAACGTGAATGCAGCCTCCTCCTTCTTCAGTGAATGTTTGACATAACCCATTTATATAAATACTCCAAACATACAATCTTCTCTTAGTTCCCGCTGTATTTAGGCAAATAGACACTAGTAGGAGGGTGGTATCTTGTCTATTACTCTACTGAACTCAGATGAAGCATTCCGAAATTATCGTGCACAGACGCACAGAAACAAGCGTTCGCAAGAGTTGTTTAATCTATCGAACTTTTATAACAGACACGGTAACCATAATATGATTAGTTCAATCGAAAACGATCTCAACCAGGTTGGTCTCTTAGAAGTCATTGGGCTACATTTACCCATATGTAGAAACATGGTAGTGGGAGTTGCAGTAGAGATCTACCAATGCAGTTGTAGTTGGTATCTGTCACCTTCAAAATGCAGTGGATACCTGTACCTTCGGAAAACATATTCATGAAGCAACATGGATTTCCAAGCTGTCATAGTTTTCTTCATAACATCTCTGGTGTGAAACAAAGCGAATTAGAACAAAACTGATTGATAGTGTGTCAACGGACGATTGTCTAACTGAACCCTAGAGAATCTTGGAAAGTTGATCTCACGGTTATTTCAGGTATACCCCTTAAATCTTCATTTTGCACGAAAGTAACTTGGAAAGAGTAAGACGGTTCACCCACAGCTTGGATACGTTTACTGTATAAATTAACATCCGTGAACCCATTGAATTCGCGTTATAAAGCCATTCAGCATACTTGACACAGAAACAGTAGTTTTGAGGTGATCTTCTCTTGGGTATCGTTATTAACCAAGGCATACAGAAAAGGTCGTACCGACTACTTAAACCTCTGGTTATTGTTTTGCAACACAGCTCTACCGCTCTCACAGACAGGAGTCTTCAACTGGATGTTTTCGCGGGCACAGTAATATATGAATAACTATGTATAAGGGCGAGAGATAGATACTTCATTTATTCTCAACAGTTGGTTGAATAAAACACTTAGTTATTTAAGTTTAGAGCACGGCGACAAAACAATGAAGCATCAGAAATCCATGTGGACGATAACAGGGTGGGATAAACGGATTTAGTGTAGAAATGGACAATCCAATGGGTCTAGTACTGGTTGATATTTTTTTCGAAATGGTTGAAGATGGACTGTCTGTCTGCACTGACCGTTCTTTAAATTATGAACGGTATGTTTATGATATTTCAATATTTACTGATGAGTAGTAGGGGATTTTGATTTTCATATAGATTGAATATCATCCACAATTGATCGCAGCTGTCGCATTCCCAGACTTTACAGTCGGCCCCTTTCGAAAAGGGCCGACTGGAAAGTCTATGGGGATGCGACAGCTGCGATCAATTGTGGATGATGTTCAATCTATATTTCAATATTTATTGGCTGAGAATATTTCATAACTCTTTACTTACAATTTACATCTACTTATCATAATCATTTTATCACTCATCAAGAAAAGTTAGATCATTAATTACCATTCATAATCTTATTCTATTCACCTAGACGGTACACTTAGCCGATTGGTGTATTGGAATATCACATGGGGCGCGTAGTATTTACAATCCTTTGCATTTGCGCCCGTAACTTACATGAATGGTTTAGCTCAAACGCTTTTTCATCGGACAAGGAAACTGTGCACGGCCCACCAACTAACTTTTGAAGAGAAGTTGTGGAAGAGTGTTATGCTTAAGAATAGACTTCCGGTCAAATTTGTTGCAATTTATTGTAAGCAGCTAGGAACCAACTCTTAACAACAATAAGCGCCGAAGAAGTAGGTTTTAATCAAAGTTTCTTACATCGGAGGCCGCAATACTAACGATGTAAGTCGAAAGTTGAAACCTACTATTGATTGCAGAAATCTGGAATTTTGGTCACGAAAAACTTAGTCATAACAGGTCACGTAGTTGACATCGTCACTTCGTTTATAATCCTATTACACAATCGCAACCACAAGATGTTGGCGTTTGCCGGAGCGCTGATAATCAAGCATCACGCCCCCGACTCCCTGCTGGTTGAAGATGCTGATGCAATCAAGTTCGCTGTCGTGTCATTGAAACCGTCGACCACATTATAAATGTCCTTATGTAAAGCTCGTTCGTTTCAATGTTTTTTCGCCATGCTCCAAACCTACATAAGTGAATTTTTCCTGAAACCCACTGATGAGTAAAAACGTAATGAATGTACTCCGTACAACCTTTACTTGCCATCTTAACGGACTGGATAATGGAAATTCAGTGTTACAAAACATTTGTATGAGGGGTATGTGGCTGAGTTTAAAAAAAAACATCACCAACATTTGACCATAGATATCGAATTCGCATAGATTATTCCAAGGGCTGATTTTGAAAAGAAGTACAGAACTAGAGTTTTCCTCTTTTTGTTACTCTTTAACACAGCACAGCTTTTCCGCCGACCGGGAATCGAAACTAGGTGTATGTTCTAATGAGGCAACTAAGTTAAGCATTGTGCCTCTGATTTTTTATTAATCACAATCATACTATAATACATAAACGTATGAGTAATGTACAGATTATTCGACTGCCACAACAATTTTACTAAATACTACGTTTTCAGCTGCATCGAGAAGTCACACTAGTATGGTGATTGGCTGGAATTGCTAAGATGTTCACTAGGACTCTTGTCAGTAAAACATGCAACTTAAGTATTATCCATTGAAAAACAATAATTCAATCGTGTCCAATATAAGATGAATGTCACAGTGATCAACATGGCCATTACATGATAGTGTTAATCAACTTTCAATTCATGGTTGTGGCCAGAATGTGCGCTGTTGAAAAGCTCTAACAAGAACGGAAGTTTATTTTCTAATCGACAAGCTAGACCAAATCATTGTAAAAAGTACTGCATCTAAATTACAGCCGCTGCTCATTTACGTGAAAGTGAGAAGGGGTATTCAGCACAACCCGGGTCTCCCTCTAACCATATGCTAAACGAACAGCCTGTAAGATGTACTGAGACTCACCGGAAAAAATTCCTTTTAATTCTTACTCATTTATCAATTGTGAATGAATTTTACATTTGACCGGTAAACTACGAAGTTATCAGAGCCCGTAACAACCATCATCACTCATCCTGTCGATAGTTTACCTGGCTTGGGCTGTTTTCAATGACGTTTCCCGCTGGATAACATTTTTGCAGGAATGTCTATATCAGTTCACATGTAACCTATTATTTGCTAACGCCCAGATCAATGTTTCTTGATGTTTGGTTGTAAAAATAACCACAGAGTGACCAGTATTTACTAAACAAGGCGTTACCCGCCGCATCTAGTTCATCACATCATTTGAGAGAACACGCAGCACAGGATATTCTAGGCAAGCAACCTAATATGTACTAGTTTATTTTGCGTGCCTCATGTCCACTCCGAAATAACCAGAAACACAAAGTGAATTCAGTCGGATTAAAGGCCAAATGATACCTGTTAGTTTGCAAGTTACCTTATCCCACGTAACTGTCAGACCAGAACTAGGTCACTTACGGTTGTAAGAAGCTGCAAAATGGGTGGAACCAGAACGACTGAATGGGGATTCGAGACTAAGAAAAGGATGCAGTTACGGGTTGTTTTGAACACGAGGCATTTCACCGAAATGGCCACCTAATCCATTTATAAGTTTCACGCAAGTATATTCTGAACAGGCCCAAAAGACAGTGGTACGTTAGAGCTTCCAGTTAGACGTTACTTTACAAATGATTTGACTAATTTTCTGACGATTAACCGTCCAGTTTCTCACCGTAGATAACTCTATAGTCGGAGTGTACGCTCCATAAGCTCGAATGGCGGGGTTTCTATTACGGCTGATCTAGAGCAGTATGTCTGTAACAATATGTCTCAAAAGAAATAGACTCATCAGAGTGGCCAGCTAATTGCAGCAGAACGGTAGTCAAGAAAATAAGTTTACAACCTCAACAGATCAATTGTTTGACTGAGGTAACCTATTTGAGACATTATTAGTTAGCATCAACAACAAGAGAGCGGCATGATAAAAAGCGATCGAGAAAATAATTTCTCCCATATTTCCCCTCCTTTACTACTTTCATATAAGCCGTCTACTGACTCTGTATGCACACCATGCGTCAATATTCGTAATTTTGTCCAGCTGCATTAAGTTGAATTTAATGACCTTGAGATTGTGCTTAATATTTCAATCCAGCCAAGGCGTGAAACGACTATGACGCCCGTTGGTAACAGACATTGTTGTTACCACTGCATGTAGCACTGAACTGTTTGTGATCATTTGTATAAATCAGTGATTGGGAAGTTCGAATCCCTGTAACGTATTCATCTGGACTGAACAATAATACGACTGTAAAAGGTAGATAGATTAGTTTTGATGAGAACAGATAACGAAAGCACTACTATACGGTTTATGTAATGAAGTGTTTGTTTAGCTGATTGTGAAGCTTATAGAGTACTGCTAGAACACTGGCTTTGTGATCACTAGCAATGTGGAAAGTTCACAGTTCGAGACATAATAAAGCACTACAAAAAAGATAATAAGTTCTTCTTAATGTTTCATACAACGATAAGAAAAAAACAACGTGAACCAGTTCAAATGATAGCCTAAAATAATTTACACTTTCCTTATAAGCGTTCTGTCCAACTTCTATTAGTACTGGTAGGTAGGAGGGAGTTTTTCGTCAAAATGGTTTGAAAAACCTATCACAATTGACCAAAGCTATCACACTCTCGTAGACTTTTCAGACAGCTACTTTAGAAAGAAAACCATAGACTCGAGCTTTGCTTTCGTCAGAGCTCACCAGTAGTTCATAATCTCACCACGGACAGGATTTGAACTCTTACAATGTTTCCAAAAGACAACCGTGTTGACCACTGTGCCGTCGACCTAATATTAGGGATGACTGAAGTATCATATGCAAACGCTCATTCACAACTGCTTATGAACAACGCTCGGATTGTCCGATCGCCTTGACAAGAGACGGAGTAACTGCTGTGTTAACCCCGATCAATGATTCAACGACTAAGACCTCAAACTGAAACCACGAAAATTATTAGGTTTGTTAAACGATATTTCGATTAATGGAAAATAGAGGGAATTTTGGTTGATGTCTATTAAACAACACTCAAAACTGACTAGTTGGTAGACCAAAGTAGATCAGTTTCAGCCCTTTAATGTAATTCTTATTGTCTAAACTAATATTTCCCCTTGCTAGAAAGCAGCTGAGATGAAAGTATCACAACAAGAATGGATTTTTATTTATTGCAAATTTGGCAATCATGTTTCTTGGTCAACGTACCAGTACCGCAAACTCTTCCGAGTTTAAGTACTATTTAACGCAAACCACTGATAGTGTGTTGAGTACTACAGAAAATTATTGATAGATAATCGGCTTGTCTATCTCCCGAATGTCTGTGATTCTAAGCACGTAACCTTGACCGAAACATTTTTTAGTGTCACATCCAAGTCCAACACTTTAGAAACTCGTAACTTTCACATTACAGATGCTGATCGCCTGCCAATAAACTAGAGAACTTTAAAACATGGACATTCCATCTACACGAAAAATAAAAGCATCCAGTTTGAAACAATTTATCTACTTGATACTATTACCTTAGTCACCGTCGCTTGTTGAGACGGGGTACAAGAATTAAAATGATGCCAGCCAACGTTGCAGTATTGGTTCTGCCTGCTTGATTATCCGTTTTTCGGTGTAAAAGCCCCAGATCACTTTTAGCCAGAACAGCAAAAGACCAACAGGCCGCGCGAAGACTTTTTGTCCCACGTCAACGCGTCGAGTACGTTGATAACAAAAAACCTACAGCATTTGGGGAAGCAAGATTACAACTGCGTGTGCATTTGACTCGACACGGGTTCAGGAATTAACCCGTTAATCTGGTCATGTAAACACCTATGTTAATAACCCCGTCGATACGTCATGCTTGACACCTCAACGCGGTTCGATGTCTTATTATCATTTTCCCCTACATTTCGAACGGTAAAGTTACCTGGCTACACAGGCGTGTTAATTGATAAATGGATTGAGAATAACAACGTTAAGAGGCGTGCCCGACAAGGTTGGCGGGTAAAACTAGGTCAACGCAGCCGTTGTCAACATCATTCCCTCTCGTACTGACACCCACATAATCCTGCTGACGGTTTTACAAAGACATTGGTCACGAACATTGCCAAACCAAAACCAATCAGGTTCTCTTACACGTGTCCGCTCTACGAGAGATCTGAAACGAAACTGAAAGGACATAACATATCGTGTCACGACCCTAACGAACGAGTAAAATAGTACACGGTCCTACCGAGAGGACTTTTCACTCCAACACTTGTCCAGGTCTATCAAGCAGAAAATACACACGTTAAAGACTAGTCTCACATCAACTCGTCTATCCGCTGCACCTCGCAAACTTCCACTGTTTCAATTGGTGATTCACAACAGTCAAAATTACTTCTATTGCGTTACCCGAATCTTGACAAAACCCAGTATTTCGGCACACAATTTTGTTACTCACGTCAACTTGGTACAGTGCTACTTATGTATCATATATGTATTTTCACTGGCGTTATTCACCCTATGACTATAAGTAACTTTTGTGCTAACACAATGCTCGATAGCTGTAACAAAGCAAACGTCAAATTGGGAAGCAGGGACGAGAGCGCAATAAGAGAAAGCATACGCACAGTGAATGGGTGACCGTTCATTGAACGGTTTCTGTTACTAGCATGTTGGGACAGCGTCATCCGTAACAGTGATTATTAAGGAGCACGCACACAGCTGGGTTGGGTGATGGCACAAGAACATAATAATCAATCGAATTATCTCGAACCGTAACACTGACCGATTTCGCTCGATTTCAGATTAGCCCGTTCATTTTTGGCCGTCCGGCTCTAATTGATGGGAATGAGTAAACCCGTTTGTACGCAAATTAGGTTACATCGCTTCAGAATTTCTCCGCTGGATTGGAATCAGGGTCATAAGCTGATCAGGATAACACAAACATCTTCAGATATGTCGGTATTTTTTCATAGATGCGCCAAAAGTACCTCATTTATCGGTTCGTATGGAAACAGATAATTCATCTAGTGTTTGAGCATACACACTCGTGTTTTCCCCCTAAGAATTAGCCACTGTTCCTCGGAAAATTCATCCCAATGTGATACACTACTTCGACAGCATGACAACAGAACCAAATTTGGAAGAGGCATGAGCAATTGATCTCCCATTGCCTGTACAAATCCCTCAGCCAATTCACATCAAGCATTCACTATCCCAAGGTGTCTAAATGTATGCTAAGAGACAGATCACTGTAATCAACAACAAGACACCATAACTGCTAAACAATTGGACTGTTCACTGATACCAACCAACATTGTTCACACTAGAGAAGGCGGTTAGCTCGTACGCACAGCAGTGTTCATGATCCTACAAAAACAAACAAACAACAACATATCAACACAAACAAAGGAAAACAAATAATCGGCGATACGAAAGTGAGACCAGAGATGAATGTTGATAATCACAAACAGCAAGTGATTGTAAAGACAAAAAAATAAATCAAACAAGAAATTAAATTAAATGACCACAATTTCGGGGTAAAGCAGGTTGAATTAGGTTGCCAATAGGCTGTAAGAGTAAATGACTAACTCCGAAGACAAAAAAGGAGGGGGGAGACAAATGCGTTCTAATAAATGCACTGTCATGAAACTATGACTAGTAGAAATTGTTACGTCATTCAAAAATAAAACAGATGACGAAGTTTTTCGAAATTTGCCGTATCGCCCGTCACCAATACCGTCCGATCACGTAACGCATCCGACAAGTTTAGGCATCCTTTTAGTATAGCTGACAGTGTAGATGCATTCAAATAAACAGTAACATCAGGTGCTTCACCAGCTGGCAAACAACCAAGAGCTGCCAATCCTGAAAGGTAAAGATGACAGTGAAATTGCAGAAAAGTTAAATAAGGGTAAATGGTAGACAAGTCTGAAAACTAGGTGTCATGAACAATGTCTGAATGCTCAAACCAATTCGGTGGCAATTTCATCGAGTACGAGACTTGCATTTTCCATATACTTTCCAAATCTATCGTTTAGGTATAGACAGTTTGAATGTAAGCAACCCACATTTAAACATATAAGTTACATTCTGGTTAACGTCTAAAGATGCGTAAAAATGTATAGGACACACATCTTCAAGAAGCTAGTACACAAACTGCAACCTATCTCTAAACAACCGCTTCACGCAATAGGAAATGCTGTCTCGCGTATAGACGGCAGTGTGCTAACTGACGATCGCGGCCTGTACTCTAGTAATCAAGGAAATCATGAATAGAAGATGAAACGTAAGTCTAGATCAGGAGAACGATTTGCAATGAGCCAGCGTGACCGTTATCCCGTATAGGATACGATAACAACTACGCCGAGGCTTAGGTTGAACATACAATGCCCATGCCGTCAAACAATGAACCTTACAGACGGCCCACTCTGATAAGAAAACACTAAACTTAATTTCCACTCATTTTAGAGCACTACCTCTGTTCGGATCGGAAGTTTAATTTCAGCTCTCGTACTTGTGAGCCGAGCACGTTGTCCAGTTTTACTGACTTCACACCAGTTGTGTCGGGAGTATCACAGATAGACGCTTGCACATGAATACTACACTCGGACATTTCGATCCCTTCAATAGAAGTAAACAGCAACTGTCCGGTTATTCGCAGTCTGTAATCTTGCAATCAGTACATTTATATAACTTAAACGTCACTCGCAACTGATTGCAGCTTTCGCACACTCACAGACTTTTCCTTCGGCTGTTTTCGAAAAGGAGCACAAGATTCTATTTTTGCTCTTGTTAGAACCTCTTAGTAGTGTCAGTTCTTGGATCTGAACTCTAGTCAGGCATTCATGAGGCAACTGCGTTGAACACTGCACCATTGACTGTACTAACATATGCAAACGCTCCACAGCATTCGCATGAGTAATGCTCAGGTTGCCCGATCGTCTCGACAAGGACATAACTGTTGATGATGTTACGACTAGGACTTCTCTCCAAGTTGGAAACACAAAAGTCATTTAACTCGTTACGAGGTATTCTCATTAGTGAGTTGTGTGAATTCAACTTGGAGAGAAGTCCTAGTCATAGGATCACCGACTGTAGTTAACAGAACAGTTACTATTTTCCCGCTCTAAGCGATCGGGCAAACTGACACTAACGCTCAATCTCATTCCTGCTAATTAGTGCTCTGTCGTGCATTAAGTGAAGTCAATGGCGTAGTGGTCAACAAAGTTGCCTCATGAAAGTATGATCGAAGATCTGGCTCCGGCCGTGGAAAGGATATGCACTCCTGAAGAGCCTTAGCAAGAATGAAACTCAAGTCCAGTGATTCTTTTGGAAAGTAGTCGGTTGAAAATGTTATAGAAATGAAAAAGTTGCAATCAGTTGTGAGTTTAAGTGTTTCAACTATAGCAACCAAAATCCTTTACCGATCACCAGTAGACAAACTACGGCTCAACAAGTTTCTATGACTTAGACGGCTCCGTACAATTAACTTGATGAATCAGAGTTATTCATGATTATCATTAATAGAATGGACAGAGTACAATACTACGGTCTAATTCTTATATAGTGTACAAAAGATTGATACAAAAATTTCAGTTCACAAACAACTGTCAGATGCTCTATGCTCGAAGAATGAATAACGTCCGAGTATCCATACACAAAAATCTGTCAAATGTCGAGAGTACAAATCACAATATTGCATCTGCACCCTGTTGTTTATTGGAATTATGAACAAAATTAATGAGACGCAAGAAACCTCCAAAATGTGAACATTCATCACGATGAACACGTTAAAATAGAGGGTCAAGAAAGTTTTCGCATCCTTCACGCCACAGTGATGGTTGCCACGTGATACATCGATATAGTAATGTCACTATCTGGACAGAAGAGTATGAGACAGTGCGAGACATACGATGTTAGTTTTTATATTAGCAGGAATGAGGGAGACATCATTCGACCGGTACCTTTGTGTTTGTGTACACACGTTTACGCAAAATTATTATAGTGGACTAGGCTTTACCAACACAAAGAAAGGAGGATAGCAAACAGAACAGAAAGTAACGTGGGAATTCGCAACAATGGCTTCGTCAAGCGTAACATCAAGTCCACTTCTGAACGAGTTCCTGACTAAAAAGGGTATGATCCCTTAGGCTGAATGACGAACTGTAAAGCAAAACCCAAAACCCTCAGCCCTAGGACGTACAGCATACACTGAGCTGTTGGCTACCACTTCCAGCGCACCTCAGGTCAACCAAAAAGTGTATGACAAATAAAGAATTCGTAAAACGCTCTTTGAGTGCAGTAACGTGAAGTACGATCAACACACAACACACTAACCCCGCTTGGAATCCATGTACATCAAAGTGTACTGTTCATTTTTCATCGCCTCGACTGGGATCGGTACAGGTTCTGAAACCGAACCAGAGGTGACAATTAGTTGCATTGTCTTATGTCCGAGTGCCGTACACGCCAGCGAACTGTTGAGGAGAGGCTGGGCACGAGAAATAGCCTGCTGACAAACGCTCAGACGATTAGGTTGTGGCAACGAGGTCATCTCCTTCGTGCCATTGCTTTTTGGATTAAGGTCCAAGTTTTGAACTTCTCCAACCGCTGTTTCATGAACTGCATTATGGTCATTTTTGAATGTGGATTCTGTAGAGTCAAATCCGGGGTTGGTCATCATACCAGATACCGCAGGCGGACTATGTGTCGTTGGACTAACGAGCTTTGCTGCCGACACCCTCAGTGGATTGCCCAAGAGACCTGAGGACAAGGCTTGGAGTTGCTTTTGTAAATTGGTCATCTTTTGTTTCTTCGCCGTCTCCGGAGAAGGACAGGGGCGAATAAGACGAAGATCCGAACTAGAACATAAAAAAGAGGACAAAATAAAGTGAAATTTTCAGTTTTTACATCACTGTCTGTCTTCTATAATGTGACCAAGATAAACGAAATTCAGACTTGCAGCTGTGTGAATGCTAGTACTGAGAGCTATCTTAAGCAAAAGGACAGTAAAAACAAAATGGGGTTCAAATGGTCACCTTAGTAGGTTACTCAAATCTGACAAAAGTCAGAACAAATAACAGCCAGCAATCTACCCGACAGATTTGAAGAACAGTGACAAACCACTGTGACATTCGAACTTACACATCAACACGGGACACTTGAATTCCATATGCTCCACACCGACAGTTGAGAGAACCCTGTAAAGAAAAAGAAACACCAGTTATGTCGATCATCTCACACACCATACAAATAAAATGCTACGACCCGACAAAAAGAAAACCACATCGGGAACGTTAGAGAGAGTGTGTGTACTCTGTACAGAGAAGCATCGGCTCATTCAGCAATCACATACTAGTTGCATACAGGCTACTTAAATAGGCAGTAATCTTATGTACATCCGCATAACCTTCAGCCTTCAAATTCGTGATGACACTAACGAACTGAAAGAATCAGGACGTTCACGCGGAAAGAAACCACCAGGTCGCACACACCTATATATGTAGTTCACAAGACAAGTAACACTTGTACCGTATAAATACAGTAGTAGAATGTTATCTGTTTCATTAATTTTCTAGCAAAACCTCGTATTTCATGATGACCTTCAACCACATCTAAGAGACCAGCTTTGATTTGTTATACACAACAACTGACTGGCTCAACGAAGTGTTTGTCACTTTCTAAGCGATCGATATAAAAGTAATTGAGATTTCGCTCAGTTCAAGGGATTTGTAACTAACTTCATACATGGAAACGAAGCTCCGAAACTTGAGGGAGTAGGCAGGCGGACACAACGAAATATGGAGGGGTAGACAATAGAAACGAAAATATTGACTAAAACAACCGATTAACAGCAGACAGGGAGATCAGACCAATTGATAAGATAGTACAGCGTAACGTGTGATTTGGCGAGGAAGAGATGGACGAACGTGGAACATATATATATATCTTCCTCTGTCGGGACTAGTGGGACTGTTCTACAAGAGTACCGTAAAGATACTGCCGTTCATGATAAGGGCTCTCTTTGATAGAAAGAGTTCCTTATTACGAGGTACAGTAACGTGTGATACCTTACAACAAACATATGTGACTGTTTGAAATGGAAGCGAACTTGAAATTGCTGTTCATAGTACTACGTATCTTGAGATCTGAAATCTTGAGATCTGAAATGACAAATACGCAATTAGACCTGGGAGTTTACGAAGACGTTTCAAGCTACAAAACAATCGTACCTAATAAGAGAAGTCGTCCATCTCAAAATCTGCCGGCCGTTCATCAATGCTGTGAAAAATCTAAAACCTGATACCAAACCTACAAAGATTGACGGGCAATAAGAAGTCACTAGCACAGACTATTAACAAAAGAGTGTACCCTGTACTTCAAGGCAATTACTTCAGAAACACGACGGTGCACATTGCAATTTACGAGGGAGTTACTCATTGGGTGTTGATAAACGGAGAGCGTAGACAATGCGGTCTCCAGAGTCAGCAGCCGAACGTGACATGCCAACACAACTGCGATAACATGGTCAGTTGTATGGCGGTTAACATCAAGTTGGTTTCTCACTTTAGACACTGTCCAAGTACCGAACATCTCTGCTACAAACTGACAGTGTGAAATGCTTCCTCTCCCCAACTGGTTAGAAGAACAACCGATATTCCAGTAAGCAGACCGACGAAGACAAACAATTCATTACGAGCCAAAGCCAAAAGTGCATTAAAAATTGTTGGGCGCAGCCAGGGAAAACTGCACAAATTGATCCATAAACCAAACAACATTCAACCAGTTGAAAACGAAGACGCACCAGAACGTCCGCGATCAAATCCTGCTTCGCCTCACCATTCTCTAGATGCATCCAGGATAGATGTTTGAGTGAAGACAACACGCATAGTTGGGCTTGGGTGTGGACTAGCTTGGAGGGCGACTCCTTAACAAACGCGTAAGCGTAATCTGGATCGACCATTCGATACAACACTGAACAGCACACTTCAACGATTGCTTCATCTGAAGTCCCACCCTGTAAGAGGAGTGACAAACACACGTACATTGAGTATGAGCAATTCAGAAGACGAATGGTAAGGATATGTTGATGCCGATGTGTTGAAGTAAACATACTCGTTCCAAAACTACTAAACAGAAAGTGGCCTCTGTCTGGGAACGACAGACAATCGGCACCGTTACTGATCAGTTGATTCTTTGTGGTAAGTCATTTTTTCGTAATGTCTATCAGATAGCAGACGACAACTAGAGACTGGTTAAGTGCATCAAAATTCACGGTGACATTGTTGTGAGATCACCTAGTGTCCTAATTCAGCCATTGGTAGCTTCCATTAACAATATCCGGTGTGGTAAACACTCAGCTGCCGCAAGCAATACGTGACTCAACTAACACAGACTGTACAATCATATTAGTCGACCAATCAACCGCATATCCATGATATTCCGAAATACACACTGACAAATTGCAGCGTTACCCACCGGAAGAATTGAAATAACAAACCATTCAAAACTGACATAAATGAAACCATCTACCGCTAGGAGTCAGAAACGTCGAGGAATGGAGTGTAATGACAAACAGTCATACACTTTTACGAACTTCACGAGATGAAACAGAGTGCACATGTTATAATGGTTACCACGTCCGCCAGTTCTCAATCCAATGAAACATGATTAGGGTTGGTTAGATTGCAGTTAACCAATATCAGAACATCAAAAAATCCCACCCAGTCGGTAATGTAAGCGTTGATGTGTGAACCAGAGAAACTTCGTAAACAACATGAAGAGCCGAGGCGGTTACCATAGCCAAACAGAATTGTTTCCATATTAATTTGTTACTGTCAGAGTAACATAGTGATTTTTCCGTTCTGTGATAAGGAGAGGGGCGAGCAGAGTATTTGAACAACTCATGTTCGTTGTTAGTATAAAAGCCCTCGACACCGCTGATTTCGTGAACCGAAGGTATGCTATTCACGATAAGCTACAAGTGAAACAGCAGACGAATCAAATGCATTTTTTTGTTTTTGTCATTCTGGTCACACTGTAGAATCATGCAAACACTCTCAGTTTTTACAATGAAATAGGTCATTGACAGGAGTCGAAGTAAGTATAGAATGACTGCTCAAGCAAACAGGAACACAGTGTCGAGGCTGAAATGCATCAATTATCATGCAAACCGTGGTGAAGAACTTGAAAGCACTACCACGCTTTAGCAACTTTAACTTCCAGATCGGAAAGTACTTTATCGGAAGTGTATTCGTTGATGTGTTTATCCGCACCTTTTTGTCTTTCAAGACTGTGAAATGATTTGCATAATGCTTCAACCTCAGTTATGTTCTCGACCAACTGTTTATCTTGAAAAGTTGACCAAATTCGTCTAGCAAACAAGCCAGAGAATGTTGCTGAGCTAAACAGAAGCTTTTGTGCCACAAGATGTGTGCTGATAGAGACACCGTGATATATTTGAGACAGACGCATCTAGACTTTTTACACCTAGAGAGAAAAATTTGATGCAGATAATCGTACAATGAGTGGTTGACAAAGTAACCGTTAATTTAACGAAGAAATAACCCACTGAGGATGTAGAAGTCTTCTGAAAGAAACGCCCAGACAACTCTAGGGAAACTGTGACATCTGGGAAAATCATTTGGCAGGCTTTGCATGAAGATCCTTGAATAAGCGACTCCCAAACAACCACTTTGAACGATCACAATAATACAATAGCAATAATGTTGCATTTAGAAAGCTTCTTACACGTTGGTATAGCTTAATAGATAAACGCCAGTGTACCGTAAGAAATTATACCACCATAAGTGCGGACCCTGATTGACAGAGGACCGCTGTCTCGTCCAGAATACAAATGGTCAGAATTCAGCTCGACAGTTATTCCAGATCCCGAAATTCGTCCATTATTTTCTATGCTCAAAACAGATGGTCAAAAGATTTCTATCCCGCATAAACCCTAGTGTACGAGCAGTCTATTACGCTGCTCCAAAACGTTCACTCTCTTTTCAGCTGCCTGCAATCGTCTTTTCGCCCTATCGGTGGACGTGATATGGCAGATTGTGTATAAACCGATCGCCTTATACGGTGTTCCCCGATTCGGTATCAGTTTTCTTAGCCCTGTACCCTCTTCTCTAATTAAAATATTCCTAACATTTAATAATCAAACTATTGGGAAATGGTTACTGTTTGTCTCGTCATATTGTGTGTGTTTTCTTTCATGAGTTCCTTTGAGGTAAGTTGTCAGTTTAGCTAAAATCCGTCGTCTTGATTTATTAGTAGCGACAAGCTCCTGCTGTAAATCACTTGAAATGGTGCTTTAGGTCAATTTACTTCGGAGGATGCACGATGAGTTAGCCCCAGTAGAAGTGCTGGTTTCCAGTTATCTCCTTTGACAACTAAGCACCCATTTACCTTGTCGCCGTTTCTTTTGGTCACCCTGTCCGTCTGTGAATAATAAGGTATCATATGAAGTTGCTTGGTCGCCAGTCATTCAAGAAGAGATCGAGAGTTCTCATGAATACTTACCTCTGTGATGGCTCCCGGTTCGGGGCACTAGCTGTTTCGACCTAATGGGGAAAATTTCTCGCTACAACAATTGTGCAGTAATAAGAAAATCAGAAAACGTATTATGCAAGACGATATACCATTTCGTATGCTACACATAACAGTGATGAAACAAAAATGATCGAGTGAATTATCGAAACTAACTGTTTTCAACTTTGACTATTCAGCAGCGGTTACGCAGTCACGCTATCGCCTCTCTGAGGCTTAAGGGTCGTGTGTGTTAGACGACAATGAAGATTGTATTACCTTACGGCTGCTAAAATTGACCGATCAAGATAGAAGACGTCAACCGTCTGCAGGTATTTGATCATCGATGTTCGTGTTCAATCATTCACACCGGGTGCTATCAACGAGTGAGCAACAAAGTGGTTAGGAAGCGGATAATGAGTGTCAAGTGAGCTATTTTGTTCCAGCTTTAAGACTCATGTGGTTAAGCCATGTACTAAGGATGCCAGTCAGTCGTTTGCTACATCGGGCACTCTTTGTCAATGTTTCAGTTGACTGGCGTAAGACACGAGGTGAACCGATGATGATCTGTTATAAGGAAATGAAATCGTTCACCAAGGGGTTAGCCACTGTAAGTCGGATAAGTCTATAAGGCTGAAGACCTCGCGACTCAGATTCGGTGGCTGAAGACTATAGGTAAGATGGCGGTCAATCGGGTTCAGTGGCTTGAATGGTTTTGCTGCTTGACAGAGTTGTCCATGAAGTAAATGTAGTTAATGACGCGGAGAAGTTAAGATTGTAAGGAACCTGTTTTAATGGTGGGGCTTCATTTTCATTCACAACTAGGCTGTTTGTTTGCAAAATGTAGGCACTCCAAAGTTGAACGTTTGAGAAGAGACACCGTTATTTGCTGCAGTTAGGTTTGCTCTCTCCGTTTGTTTTATTTTCCTTTTTGGTTAGGGCTTGCATTTTTATTCATGGTTTTATAGCAGTTAAGCATCAGTAATAACCAGTGATGTATTGCCGTCTACGACTAGGATGTTGATGACGAGAGACCAAACTGCACATGTTTGAGTTGATAACCTTCTGCTTCTACTGTGAATTCGGTTATCACTCGATCCTTTCGTTTGGTTGCCATTTTCCAATAAACTGGACGCAGGTTAATCACTGCGATCGACGGAGCTGAAACAAATGTATTGTAGGTCATCTCGTTCGAACGTCCAAAAACAGCGCAACACTAGAACTTTCCGTCGACCTAATTCACCAACAGAACCAGCAAGTTATTAGGATAATCTGCGTTTTCGATCACACACTTGTTCAGCGTATCACGTGTCTTCTCACATATTGCTTGATGTGGCGTCCATGTGGTCTGAACTGTTCCGATGTCAACAGAACTTCATGTTCCAGCTAATAACTAAATTCGTTAATCTCCGTCAGTTGTTAGCAGGTCAGCGATTTAACTGATCAACAACCATGGCATGAGGAGATGATAATTCATTGAACTGAGCTCTTCCGCGGCCAGCTAAGTACGAAAGGCAGCAGCTATTAGCCAACTTCATTCGCTACGTGACAATCACAGTCTGAACGGGTCTAATAATGGTCTAGATGACATCCGAGGCCGTCACAAAATGGTTCTTTAAAGTACCATCACTGGTATGTATGTTGTGATTTACTAGGTATTCCATTTGTCAGCCGTATCCACCAATTATTCTAACGGTCGTTGCGTATGATTCAACCTGTTCCTTCTTCCTTTGTCTAACCAGTAACATTGTTCTATTTGTTTCAATTAGGCACTTCTCTCGAAACCCATGAACCCTTACCATGCCTGCATGGCACCACCACCAAGCATCCTCAGTGCTATTCACCTTGACAAGATGAATGGACGAGAAAGTGTCTTATTTACAAAGATTTCATGTAGTACACCACATTCCTGTTTCTAACGTTCAGTTTTGCTACAGCTGAAACTACATTCAAGTTTCCACTTATTGCGCCTATCTTCTTTCAATGCCGCAACCACAACCGTACGTTATTCCATTGCTTCAGTCAATTATTTCAGTTCTGTGTTGCCTAAATGGGGGATCACAGTTGGCTTGGTCACCATTAGTAACAATAGTTCCCGTACGACGTGACAGCTGGATATCCATCCGACTGTTCACTCATACTATGCGAAATTGGCATCCCAACACCGATAGCAGACAGTCCATGAACCGACCCGTCATCCGCTGCTTCATAGGTTCTTAGTCCAGTCATAGAGGCTCTCTATACAAAAAGCCAAGTGAAGTAACGATACACAATAATGAGTACGCCTACATTCTAGGCCAGCCAGCCCCGAACTGTCGCACCGACTCCTGACAGTCGGTCGGACCGCTGAATACAACTGCGAAGGCTTCCTTTGTGGCGATTCACCACAAGTTCGTAAGAGTTTATCGTGTCGCATCTCACACGTCTTTCGTCCTGCTCTTCCCAAACATTCAGACGACAGCCAAAACGCTCGAACGACATCCTCGATATCGCCTAGGACGGTCCGAACGCCCACGTCTTCGAATGGCGATGATCATGGCACCTACAACCTTGAACTGGTCACTGTTAGATACAGAAGGCTGCTGGCAAAAAGGATTGTTACTGTAGAAACGGACAGGCGCTGTACGAAAATGCACCACCAAGAACACAAAGAAGTTTATACGCGATGGCTTTTTTCGTCATCACGTGTTATCATACATCAGTATGCAACACGACAGTCGTTTCGGTTCACGACATTCGCCGACGGTTCTCTTTGTACAAAATAGACACTGCTTCTGTCACTGTCGCGTGCGAAACTAGATTAAAAGTAGGCTATTACAAATTTTAGCGTCAGCTCAAGTGCGATAGGTGGATCAGGACTGTTCAGACGGTACTATTGCATAGAGAAGTTAGTCAATAAAGTAAAGCTTATTGCCCAATCTGTACGCTCTCGTATATCTCGTGCGGCTGCGTTTATGGGGTGGAACTTCAGTCCACAACGCAACGAAGTTTATATCGAAACGACATTGATTCTGTTCGTTTTGCTAACGTTTTCCGTGGTGTATTTTCAACAACCATTAATTTCCATCAAGCCGAGTTTGCTCCGTGGCTATCCTTTTGATTGCTCCTTTTGTCTGTGATCTAATCGCAGTGGGCTTTGACCATATCCCATAACCGCATTGAGATATTCTACTGAATGTCGGACTGAGCTGTTCATCACACTACGAACACCTCCACAATTAGCGGTTAAGTTCATTTTTGTGTTATTACACTTTATCAAAACATCGGGGTGACTACAAAAACGTTGTAGATGAAGTTCTTTTCAACGTTCCTAATACTTTCAGGTTTATCCCGTGATTTAGCAGTTATCAAACAACTGGGTAATCGTATGTGAACATACACACCTCTTAATTATTTCATATTCCAATCGATCTTTACGTGAGTAAGCTTCGAATTTTACCAAGATATCCTCTCGCCTTAGTAAGGGACTTTCTTTTACAGCTGGAATATGTTCAAAAAAATTCAATTACCTCGTGCAGATTGCGCATACTTAACATTTGTCATTTGAACAAATTACGTCACAGTAGACTGGTTTGAAGTCAATCACTACGACCAAGTGCAGTCGGGTGTGACCTGGAAGCTGCTTAATTCCACTTCCTCATTTCGGTTAACGATCGGTACGCACGTTACGCGTCAGAGCACCCGATAAAAGCACGCAAATCGGACCATTAGCACACAAGAAATCAATGAATCCACCAACTTCAGTCATACGACTCCACCTATATATGCAATCACAACGACTAGCGTATTTGAAGGAACTAGAAAATAAATTTTAAGGACGTTTAACGATGTGAGGCTGGAGATCAGCGGGCATCACTTATCCCGATTGGCTTAGAAGAATGCCGAAATGGCTGAGGGCGGCGCAAAAAAAGACGTGAAGTTGTGACTATCGAGGAAAAATTAACGTTCCAAAGTCTTTTAAGAAGCAACATTAGTTAAACTTTTTAAAAATGAGCGTAGCTTTCTTATTGCATAATGAAGGTGAATTACATTACATTACATTATCTACATTAGTTAGTAATCAAACGATTGATGTATGCAAACAGATTGGAGACAGGCATGAAACAGACTGCATGAATAAGGGAACACTCACTGAAACAGGGCTTATTTCCAAAGTTTGCTCATCCAACCGGATGAGATGATACCGATCACAGAATGGAAGCAGAAAGACGAATCCTAAAAGAAACCCACAGAGAAATATTAAACAAAGTGAACAAATGTGAAACGGATTGAACTAATCGGAAACCGGATCAATGTTATCAAACACCAAATAAAAATAACTTAAGATAATCAGGCTCCCAAATGCAATGTGTGAAGAAAGTTGTAACACATATGCCCGAACTTTGATCGACACGATAAAAACCTGATTGCTGTTAGACACGAAGTCATCAATAGGATTCGCACGTTAATCATTTTAAAACCCAGATATTTTCTACAAACCTTTATGACTTGTCTATTAAGAATTCAAAAACCTATCCAGATATCGTTTCAGATCACAGTAACAGATAATGAACTCAACCATAAAAATCCATACAGCTTACATACTTGTCCGTAGACAATAGCTTCACACGATTTTACTACTGAAGTTAGTCTGAAACTGATCAGAATTTATCATCGTTTTTTAGTATGAGCTGTTCTTTAAAGAGATGGTCAGTTTAACAAAAGACAACTGCTTCCCGTTGTGTACTTTGACGCAGTGCATTCAACCCATATATGGGGCCGAGTCCGAATGGCATTTTTGACCTCCAACACTTTTACAGTAGCCGAAAGTTCAGGAGCGCCGACACATTTTGGCACTTTTTTCCCTTTGTTTTGGTTCGCTGACCTGCTTCTTCTGCAATTCTTTTAGATGATTCGCTCCCTCCCTGTACCCCTTTTCGCTGTATCTGTTTCTGTCATTGGGTGTATATGTGAACAGTACTTCAGCTAATGTAAACTGTAATGACATCACGAACAAAACAAAATATCGTGTAACAGATAGGTCGTTTGCAATCAAGCTCCTAGTTTTGAAGCTCCCGAATGCACACCTACGTTGCTGAGGCTAGTCACGTTCGACAGGTACTTATTTATGAAGAAAAAGTATCAGTTGTTGAATTGCCTCCCATGATTCGGCATATTCGTTTTTCGCAGCCATGTATCGATGAAGCAGCTGATCAAGGAAAGCACCTGTTAACCCTCGTTTGGCAAGTAAAATCGATACCATCTTTTTAGCCGTAGATGAAGGTTTGTTTATGAGAAACGAATATAGTATTTGTTAGATTTCTCCACGTGTCATAAACTTTCACAAACCCACTAGACGTTGTATAGCCTTCTCAAACCGTTCAGAACCTAGAAAACTACAAGTCATCTTCCCCAAACTTTTCTATCCAGTGCAAACCTTGTTCAAGAAAAGAAGAGTATGTTACGGACGCGTTCCCGTTGTTGCAGATAGTCGATGTGCTTTTGTCCTAGCGCTTGCTTATTGGTCCTGCCAGCCGTTTGTCGTCTGGTTAAATTGGATCTGATTGGTTGTTTGTCAGACTGGTCATGCTTTTGGATAACATGTCACATTCGTTTTGGTCACCCACTGAGTGGCAGAAG
>JTDE01021149.1:0-18372 GCA_014338405.1 Paragonimus skrjabini miyazakii
TTGTGGGATCCCCGTACGACTAGTATAGCCTCTGCCAGTGGTTCTTCCGGCGATCCAATCACCGGTATATCAGGTGACGCAGGTAAGTGGCTTTTACTGGCCGTTTGGAGGATAACGGCCTCAAATACAGCCATCAGTACAGTGCATCAGAATCAATTGTTTTCTCCATTTTACACACATGTGCATAGAGCAAAGCGCCTGTTTGCACCTCCAGCTGTTACACAGTCATTGACTAACCCGTGAGTCGTCTCTGTTTCTCGGTTAGCATCTGTGTAACCATGCTAACCGAGCGCGGTTAGCGCGAGTGTGGCCTGGTGAGAGTGTGCAATGCTGCCAGATGTTACTGACCTCTGACTAGTCAGCTAAAAATCATCTTTGGTAACTTCATACCCATGTGTTGGCATGTGCTAATTGAAGAGTTTGGAGTGGCATTCTTTCTCTACTTTTTGTACAGTTTTCCGTTGTCTATCAAGTACTGTTCAAATTCTGTATTCTGGTATCAGTGGGTAGATTTTGTTGCGAACCAGCGACATGAATTTACCGCACTAGGTGGGTGACGTAAACTCTTCCAAAGACTAGTGCTCATCGTGGTTATGCCATGGAAGTCCAAGTTTCATAATCATTATCATCATTTTCAGCTTTCAGCATTGCCTGTAGCTACAGTGGCTCAGGCTGCCGTTGGTCTTGATAATGGTCCAAGTTTACAGTTGCTCATACTCAAACCTGTATTCCATCTACTCCGCTTTCATCTCTGTACGGATTCATTGGGAAGTGGTAGTTTGAATTATGGTCGAACCGGCCAGCCCTCCAGTTGAAGGCCGAGTTCTTATCCACGTCCATCCAATAAACATGTTTCGCGCTGAAGGCACTACGTTGACCAATCTGGCTTTGTTGCAAGCGGTCGATTTGGTAGATGCAGACAACCAGCTTGCGCTGGATACGGCCGCGGGGATCATGGTTTAATCCGATTACCTTATCGATTCCACCGTAGGCAATACTTAAACGATCGGTGGCTGAGTTACTACAGCCAGAGTTTACCCAACACCCGTTCGCCTGGAATGACAGCAGGACATCTGCACTCAATAGAGTTAACGTTTTATTTCAATTTGGCTTTCGGATTAGTTAAGTGGTGCACAACCAATGGACGATAGTATTATGAACACAAATGAGCCTTTTGAGGTATACAAGCGTTACACCGGTCCCGGTGAGGCGTTACTGGTTTGAAATTAAACTGTGGGATTAAGCAATGCTGTTGCGTTTACACACATAGTAGACTGACAGTTAAAATTCTGGCTTACTTCCATGAATTGCTTGTTACGATGGACAGTTGTTCTCTCTGTCTGTTTGTTCCCATGGTTACCTCGATCCCTCTCTCACCGTTCCTTCACGTAACCCCTCTGTATATAACCTCATTTTCCTGTCAGATCTATCCATTCTGTCTGGCCATTCGGTTGGCAGTCTGCATCGAGTCCCTCAACTTACATCTGCTCAACAGCAGCCACTTTCTGTACCGGGAAAATCCAACCGTGATTCTTTCGTGTCCACTTCAAGCGCTGGTGCGGGCGGAGGCTGTGTCACAGTCCACTCAACAGACACATTACGATCGTCCAGCTCTCGGATGTCTTCTAGTCGTACCAATTCACTCGATCGCCCATGTTCTCCTGGTCCAATCGACGGTGGGATGGCTGTTGGCCGTTTACCGTTCATCTCGAGCGCCATTTGTGAACCGGTGCCGGTCAGCTCATTTTCTAATACGTTGTACGTCTCACCGAAGTCGCTCAATTTGGCTGTCAAACACAATTTTGCGAGGGTAGGTTACTCCATGTTCTCAACGATTGATTCCAACATGCATGCACTTTACCACTTCTGGAATAATTAAAAGGCCTACTATAGTCATTGATAAAACGCACCGAATACGTGAACAAAATACTTCTACTCCATGTAATCTAAGAATCTCTAGAACTAGGCGGGTGTATCTACCGCCCAAAAGTATCCCCCTTGATTTTCATACAGCGGGTCACATAACTATGTACAGAAGAGTCTAAATGTTCATCAGAAGGATAACATTGATAAGTTGGAGTAGGGGCCACCTCAAGTGCGCTGGGCCTCAAGGTGTCCATAAACCGGATCACGTGCAAATCGATCGGTTTGTGACTCACTGGCTACATTAAGGTCTAAGCCAAACCGGTCGTACCGTACGATCGTTCAATGGTGTTGGGCGGTGTGCATGGATGATCAGTAAGGACTAAATAAAGTTCATCAGACGAACTCTGATAGATTTAAATGTGCAGGTCATGGATCAACAATGCCAACTTATCGTTAATCACGCCGTACATCATTTACCGAACACTCGGTTCCGTTGATTCAACGTGTGAAATGGTTAACCGATAACTTGGCAGACAGGAATGAAGTTGGTCGCTAATAGGTCACGAATCATTTGACTACTGACTGAAGATGTTAAAGGATATGATTAATAATCAGACTTAGTCTTTCGAATGTTGTTCTTGTTTGACTGTACCGATTCCGAAGGACGATCAGCGAATGGATGCAGTGTTCGTCAGAGGAAAACACCGTTACTGTCACGTTTCAGTCAAATGTTCATTTTACTCTATTGATGCTCACACGTCACAGGCATCTCATTGTCAAATATTCCCAATATTTCGTTCTCTATCCATCCTCTTGTTTTTATATATACTTAACACGTAAAAAAAAATCGCAACCATTGGCAAACGTGCCACAATATGAGAAGAAGAAAAAAGGAATGTCCAGGATGAAGAAAGAAGGAAAATGTAGGCAGACAAAAAAACAAGTTACAACGATTCACCCGGAGATTGGCAACACGAACTTCATTGACTTCTACACTTTGCCATATCAAACAGCGTCCTTAACAAAAGGTATTCATTGTCCTTCGGACCCCAACCAGGAAGCCGGGAGTGCCCTACTGGAGCAAGCTTCAAAGTGATTATCTTCATACCCAGAACCCAATCATGTGCTGACCACCGGGCTGCCATATCCATCCCAGTCCATCACTCACAAACAAGACATGATGTGGCAGGCGATTAGTTGACATTTGTAAGATGTGGTCAAACCAGCGAAACCTGTGAGACGATGTCAAAACGCTCGGGGATTGACAAAGTTTATCCGTTCCGAAGGTATGTCAGCGAACTTTGTTGACATAGTGTTCCCACTACACGTCGCAAATGTTTCGGAGACACAGCTGGTCGAAAACAGACATTGTATGAACATCTTCCGCTCGAATGGACTAGGTTTCGAAGCCGTATAATGGCGTTGTATACTCGACCTTTCAAAGGAAGATAGATCATTCCGACGCCACATATGGCGTAAGTTGGCAAACGTCGTCCGAGCCTTTCTTATGTGATTTATCAGACATTCCACCAGGACTGATACGGCTTCCAAGACACATGAACTTCTCGACTACCTACAACGGCTCACCGCTAAGAATGAGAACCGGCGCAGAGTAATCTTACGGGTCGGAATATTCTGGCAAGCGTCGATAAGTCCGAATGATCGTATAAAGGCCCAGTGGTTGTCAGCTGAACGAGTAATACTGACACACGAGGCAGTACCGTACTTATGAGTTGTATGCCTTATATATGCTCCGTGTGTTTCAATGTCGTCTGATCAGTGGGGACAAAGATTAGAGTCAAGTACACACTGGTATACGTGAAGCGCCTGTGTCCCTCCTAATTTAGATGCGTCAATTTGTGGTTGACGACGAAGTGGTCTCCCACTAGGACGCAAAGCCAACTTAGTACATAATAGTGCATGATTGGAACCCACGCAGGTGTTCCAAATTGACTAACCACGGAATCAATAGCTGACGGCTACATGATCAATCTACATCAATGTTTGACTTGGCAGACGAGATCATCAGGTGGCGTCGACACCTAGAACGTCGAAAATTAGCACTTGCCAGAAACAGATCATTTTCAGCACACAGCTGCAATACACGTTCACCGTTGTTTGTTCGACGAGTCATGCTCGTTGGCGCTTAGCCTGCCCACCTGGGCGTTCAGTTCTCCAGCCAGTACTACAACATTCGTACGTCGCGCGGTGTGTAGAGGTTTAGCGAGCTGATAAAAATAATCTTTGACTGCGTCTGGACTACAGTTAATTGGGACATATGCCGCAACAACAAACGGCGTTTGTGATGGGCACCTCTCGGTGATCTATCGGCAACTTCGTGTGTGGCAGCGCAAATGGTGGCTGTTGACGTGAATCCAGTCCAGCAGCGCCTTCTCTGTGTATGCGCTCAGGGCAATCCAAGCGTACACTGTACGTTTATGATAAAGCGGCTGACAGGGACTGGAGATGTAGTATTCAGCTAGAATTCTGTGACCGTGTTTCAGCAAGACAACAGATGTCCATGGCGAGGGTCTCCAAAGTACATGCTGACTTATTTGCATGTGTTTGAACGTTGAAGGTGGCAAATGTAAACGACGTTCGGGAAGTGAACAGGGGCTTATATCCTTTAGACAAAGGAACCTTGGAGTTCGACACTGTCAGTCAGGTTATGACTGTCAAGGTTTTTTGTATTTTAAGTCATAACTTTATACCATGTATCGCATGGTTGTCTAGCAATAAGTGAGTGTGATCGATCACTGGATCATGAAAAACTGTGCAGCTTCAGGAATATGATGGACGAGCTATCAACTCTACGGGTTAAGAGTCGCCACTAACCACAACACGGTGTTATGCCAGAGAGCGTTTCCAACCGGTAGTGTGGTTAGTCGCGGGTCACAATCTGGTACACGACGCCTACTAAACTTGCTTAGCGGGACGGTCAAGGCTGAATAACGCGTGGCCACATCATCATCTAGCTCCACTACAGTTACTTCTGGCCATCACCATTTGTTGTGTAAAGTGCGCGGTGCGGCAGGCACTCCGTCGGCATATGGAGTACAAATTTCAACCAGAGAACACTGTGCGTTTTCAGTACGCTGGTTGTCGGCCGCCGACTTGCACATTTCCCAACTGCGCACTGGCAGACTTTCGCGTGTACAATACAGTCTATCCATTTGACACAGGCTTACTGGCATAGTCAACGACAATCGAATACCGAAAGTCGGAATTTATCATACGGACGAATGGACCAGACCTCTGATCCATGAAAGAAGACCGATCGCATATACGCGCATTGTAAACGTTGTCTTCAGCCGATAGCTGAGTGTCTGCAGCTCCATGAATGACGAAGGTTAGATAGTGCCTTACATGCGCTCGCTGCCCTCACGGACAACTCGTCAGCACTAGTGCAAGATAATGGGGTGACATTACCCAAGTAAGCATGGCGGTTGGTTGTATCGAGCGTCCTACCTGCAACAAAAATGATTTGTTTAATGCCAACCTAATCTTGTAACAACGCTTCACACTTCGAAGATGCAAAGTTCATACTATGCAGACCAGCCTTGTCAGCTAATCGGTTTAACATGGTCTATTTTGTTTGCAGAATGCCTGAGTAAAGTAGTATCGTTCGCATTATTATCATCAGTCAACTCAGTGCCTAGCCGCAGCTTCACGCCGAGTTTTTCAGAGTTGCCGAATGTTTCTTCCTAAATGTCGTTTAACAAATTGTTGAAGACCAAGCAGGGAGATTGGACACTCCTTCTGAGCACTATTTGAAGAGGACACCGCCCAAGGTAGTTGCCTATATATAAGTATTGTGCATTCAGTGCCTACATACAACGATTTCAACTAATTGACTCTGCCCCTTCCGTGATGGAGAATGCCCCCCGAGGGTACATGGAGCAACCGGATCAAAAGCAGTCTTGAGATCAATAAACGTACCGTATCCAACTAAATTTAGAAATGCTGATGCCTCAATGTTCTTCATGTAGTGCAGATCAGATTGATACATCCGCAACCAGATCGGAAACTTGCTTGTTAATCTCTTAATTCGTCCCCTCTACACCTCAGAAGTCGCTACAGCTATGCTACAGCTGCAGCTACAATGCGTTAAAGACAAAGCTAATAACCTTGTCGTTAACGCAGGAAGTCCTGATATCTTTTTCGAAACTGGGAATGACTTTTGCTAAATACCTACCATGAGGTATATCTTCAATCTTCCATACGGCACTGTGGTGTGTGATCAGTTCAGACTGCTATCTTCCATCATCGCCTTTGTAGAAAGTTGGAGGATGAGGGTTCTGACCTCGGGATTTTTTGAGTTTTTGTCAGTTAAACCCTAGGGTAATTTCGGTTTCTGACACGTCGTCAGAAATGTTATATCCATCATTTGTGGTCGCATGAACTGACTCAAGCTGGTTACACTATTCTTTGGAATGCTCAGCTCAGCTGTTAATTCGCCGCTACATTCTATGTATCTATGAGACATTTCTTGCTCTGTAATATTTCTACAATCTCACTGACGGTCAGTGCAACTGCAAATCAGAAGAAAGGCGGCCTATTCAACCAGGTAGACCTCAGCCCTTGTTCACACTCTTCGTCAGTTCGCGTTTCATATCACGATTTTCCTTCTCCATAGCCTTTCTTGTTCACCCAACGTTTTGCTTACGTGGACTATGCCATGTTTCGATTCCGAAGTTGGTGGTTTCGTCTCCCACCTTTACTGGTCATTAAGTATCTTCCTCTCATGTCATTTTGTTTCACTGTCCTTCCACGTTCGTAAAATCGTTTTAATTTCTTGTCTGTTTTTCTGCTTACTGAAACCATAACACGAATTTGGGGGTGGCATTGTTTAGTTGCATCATGAGCACGCTACACACAAAATTTTATTCAAGCTCGGTCCAAAGGCAATTAAAACTTGAAAGTTTTTATCGTTTTTTTGACAATAATTTCGCGTTTAGTAAAAATCGTAGTATAACTCATTGAACTATAGCTGCTGATCTATACATGTGTTGGCATTAACTTGACACAAATTTAGATGCACAGCGTGGTTATTCAACACCTATCGTCAATTCAGCAAAACAGCCTAGTCAGTTCCTTTGTCCTTCATTTTGCTGAAGAACGTTCAGTCGTTGTAATTTCGGCTCATTAATTTCGGGGTAACTAATGGGTAGTTACTTGCGAGTCACTTGAATCTCGAACAAGTGAGAACCACCCGACACAGAGACACGTGTTTCACGGCAGATATGGGTGTCAATCTTACGTACTCATCTGCCCTCTTCCAGTGAATCAGTCTCATGTTCCGTGACTTGTTCTGGTTTATCACACTATTCGCATACACGTGGGATAATTGTAAAAACTTTATGAGAGTCAACAAATCTGTTGTTTGCACGTTTAACTTTTATGAATTCTACAAAAATGAAGGGAATCGAAATAGGTATGCTCCAGACAAACACTGCAGACATCAAACTCATTTGACTTCACTTCTAACTCTGATGTTTAGTCAACTTTTGAGGTGGTTGAGCGTAGCTTCTTGAACTGACACCAAATATTGCATGAAGTTGGACGTCGGATGTAATTTGCATGACTTTCTTGTACGTTTTCAGTTTTTATCTGTTCTACTAAACGCGAGATGGTACCGACTGTCAACCTTTCGGTTTCAGATTCGAACCCTGGTTTATTCGAAGTTCGTATTGATTAGATTCCGTCAAACTTACTATGTCCAACCGTCATGTAACAACAAACGTTTCGTGATGTGGCAGTAAAGTACAACATTCTAAGCTTTCCCTACATGTTCTTCATTGTTTGCCGTTTTCAGGCGCGCAACTTGTCATGTTTTATCGAGCTACGATCTTCGGATGATTTACGGCCGTCCTCAGCTTTGAAGGTCAGTTCGCCTACAACTTTCTTCATGTGTGTTGATTGGTGCTGTCTGACCATTGTTTTCATTCTCACATCCCTATCGACAAAACATTAGAGTATGTTTCGTTCATCGATTACAGTGGGCGAACGAATGATTTTCGTCCATCCGGGAAGCATTGCCGCCTTCACATTTTGTACAAGTTTAGGAAACCGTGTTCATCTTGATGGAATAGTTGAAATGAATGAAACATGCTTTAAAACTATGGTGTAAACCATTGGTGATGGCTCACGTTTGGTTTTATGTAGAAAACGGTCGCCATCTGCGTTGTTTTAACTGCTCGTAACGCAACATCTTGTTATTCACGTTCTCATTTCAGTCGTTGGCCTTGTATAATGACATCCTATAGTCAGGTGTATGTTGACATATTGTGTAATGGCTGCACGCATGTATTGTATGGTTCTGATGAACGGACTTTAAGGACCCTTCACGTCTTGTAACGTTGGATTCCGGTCTACAGGACTGAACTCCTACTTGGTTGTTAGTCATCAAAAAATATACTTTTTCATGGAGTAACGTGCGTCTCCTTGCAATATCGTCAAAGAACCTTCAAAACTTTCTGTGGAAACTTTGTTATTGTCCGGTAATCTGTCACTTTCTATTACTGCTTGTTGTCCGTGGTTGTTTCGTTACTGGACAAACCCATGGGTGAACTGAACGACACTGAAATAGTTGTCTCAGTAACCCGAACAGATTTAATGGCATCATGAAATAGATCAAAAAAATAACTTCACTCACGTGGATGTTTTTAGCTAGCCTCCGGCTTCAGCAGCGTCCCAGGAATTGTAGTGTCTGTCAAGTTTTTATATTTGTTTGTACATATTTGTACATAACCTTCATAATGAAGACAAAAGTCTGATTATGAGCTCGCCGCTTCAAAAAAATATACTTGTTTGAATGTTCACCGAATGATGGTGCCGTTGCAATCGCCAATGCGACTTATAATTCGCAATTGAGGTGAGAACTGTTACTAGTGTTAATCACTTTTACGGTTTATGGCGACATGAACATTGACACTGTTGAAACAACTGCGAAATTCCCTTGATTAGCAGGGGTAGTCCGACGCAATACACCATCAGTTGCATTCTGACAACTAGTTAGTCAGGGTTGACATCACAATTACATTGATTTCCACATGATCGCCAACTAGACACACAGTATGCGATAGCGATGTATATTTCTATGTACGTAGAACAACACGCTACTTTCCTACTGTTATCGATCGGTCGTACAATCATATGGATACACGTTAGGTGGCCGCACTAACATTGAAGACAGCGTGTGTATATACATGATTGTGGTGTTTGTGAGGGCATACTTTTCAGGTCAAATTACTTAACCGTTGCAAAGCAATCGAATTTAGGCAGTCGTCAGGCGACGTATACATTTGCATAGTTTCGATAACCGTAAACACCGTTCCGGTTCATAATGTTATGGAAACTCTAACGAGGAGGTATTGTGCTATTGCATTTTGACTGTGAGAATAAATGTTGAAACTTCACTTCAGTTCCTTCAATCGTGTGGTTTAAACTTTTTGTGAGGGTATCTGATCACCCTTTGATGTGTCACGAAACTGATGCTGAGTGGACTGAGTACCAAACTGTCTATGCTTATACTTAACGTGTAAAAAACCGCAACCACTGGCAAACGTGCCACAATATGAGAAGAAGAAAAAAGGAATGTCCAGGATGAAGAAAGAAGGAAAATGTAGGCAGACAAAAAAACAAGTTACAACGATTCACCCGGAGATTGGCAACACGAACTTCATTGACTTCTACACTTTGCCATATCAAACAGCGTCCTTAACAAAAGGTATTCATTGTCCTTCGGACCCCAACCAGGAAGCCGGGAGTGCCCTACTGGAGCAAGCTTCAAAGTGATTATCTTCATACCCAGAACCCAATCATGTGCTGACCACCGGGCTGTCATATCCATCCCAGTCCATCACTCACAAACAAGACATGATGTGGCAGGCGATTAGTTGACATTTGTAAGATGTGGTCAAACCAGCGAAACCTGTGAGACGATGTCAAAACGCTCGGGGATTGACAAAGTTTATCCGTTCCGAAGGTATGTCAGCGAACTTTGTTGACATAGTGTTCCCACTACACGTCGCAAATGTTTCGGAGACACAGCTGGTCGAAAACAGACATTGTATGAACATTCTCCGCGTGAACGAACCACTCCTATGTCCAGCAGCAGATGGTTGTGTATTCAGTACTACCTTGATAATCCATTGTACATAGGCCAGTCGCTAATTGTTTTCCTCCTTTCCCTTCTATGTTCATATAACTCTGCTTAACTAACTGTGTCGATTCCTAGTACATTTCTAATATTCGGACATGTCAAGCACCAAGCCATAATTGCTACTACTGTTCCGCATGTACCCACCCATTCCTTTGTTCATTCGGTTATCACTTCGTGTATATAACTGATGGTAACGAACGAAATCTTGTTTGGCTGTGCACCTTACGTAAAAATTTTGATCTTATGTGAGTTTCTTGTCCGGCCATCGTCATTTCTAACGATCCAACTCGGTTCCATGTGTATCTCAGCAGATAACGTGATAATGTATGTCCGTTGAACGTAATTCACATATGGACGGCTGGTGCAATTGTTTTTGACCTACGGTACACTGACGTGAACGAAGGAGCAAGCTGGATCGATGTAAAAAAAATGTCCTTTGTGACCTTGACTCGACAAGCGTGTCCAACTGCCATGGCGTTCGGTCCTGTTAACGTACCTGCAGGTTCCTAGGTCTAAGGTTAAGTGCATGACGACTTTTACTTTTGCAAAATTTACTAAAAGATCAGTCATTTCATAATCTTCTGAACAGTGGTGTAAGTTGTGATGTATTGGAGTAAAATTCAAGCTGATTCAACCAACGGACTACACCGTTGCCATCCTTGTCTAACATCAGAAGTCTTCTGGTTGAAACGTGGTAGATGATATTGGCTGACCGGAGTGAGCGAAAATCAATCCATGGGAAATTGACGTTCGAGCGCAAAACTGCTATTTCGGTGTTACAAAATCACTTGCTATTTGGTCATTGTCTCACTCCTTCCTAAATTGTGGATGTTCACCAGTTCCGGTTGCTGTTCCTGCAACAAATGTGTGAATTCTGTTCAGTGTACTAATCGGTCAAGTTTTTAAAAGTCTGGAATGGAAATCAGCATTTATTACTATGGCAGTGCTGGAAGATACCTAACCTTGTGTACTTGAATACCGTCGATCATCCGACATTGTGTACGTGATTTTTGTTCATGTGTCTACTGGCCGAAGTTGATTCTTTTCTTATCTGAGTGAGTCATGTCAGCGCAGCCCAGAATACATCAATCAATTAAAACCACTCGTTCTTATTGCTGAGTAATTGAGAATTTGGTTATGTCCAAGCTGAACATCACTCATAGTTGATCGCAGCTTTCTTATTCAGATAAATAGCTTTTTCACTCACTCTTTTTCTAAAAGAGACAATGCATTCACATTTTGCTCTTGTTAAGTCTGATCAGTAGTGCATATCGTTGCTATGGCTCGATCGGGCGACCTAATCATCGAACGCAAACGAAAATGGTTGAGCGTTCAGTTATGATAGTTCCCTCCCCTCAATTTATGGTCAATGACGCAGTAGTCAATGTGGTTGTCTCGTGAAAACGTGGCCGTAGTTCTCTCGGCCATGAAAAGGATGTGTACTATCGACGAGCTCTAACAGGAGAAAAACTCAGGTCTAGTGGTTTTTCTTGAAAGAGGCTTGTTGGAAAGTCTGTCTCAGTGCGTAGACTGCGATCAGATGGGAGTAATGTTCGACTTGAATTACTCATTTTTATTAAACACCACCTACATTTGTTCGTAGATTCCGTATTTGGATGAACTTTTCAATCAGCTTCTTTCACAAAGAAGCACTAGACTCTAGTTTTGCAGTTGTCAGACCTCATCAGTAGTGCCACAACCGGACTTTGAACTTCGACCACACGATTGTCCCGCCCACTAACTGGTCAAGTTTCACTGTCCTACTGACCGTAATTCATAAACCTTCTTATTGAAAATTTTCATGGCAGTTTGATCGGAATTGTTTTTTTAAAACAAATCAATGTTTCCGACTTCTACACGTGCTGTTTCTGTCTCCAGACTACAAGCTAGGCCTTCTGGTGCGCACAAATCACCATATCTGATCACGTGATCAATGCATAGCTACTCATGTTTTGCCCTTTGATTAGTTTTCCGATTCATTTAATCCAATGCGAGTTTTTGCGTACCCGGAAGGTTGATGTGCATCAGTGCTCTTCAACCTGTTTTCCATTACACGACGCGCATGCATTGGCAACAGGCGACAAACTCAACACTAACTTGATGAGTAGTATGGAATTTTGGTCTTCATATAGATTGAACGTCACTCACAATTGATCGCAGCTGTCGCATTTCTATAGACTTTCCAGTCGGCCCTTTTCGGAAAAAAGCACTAGACTCGAGTTTCGCTCTCATTAACTGTGTCTTAGTAACTATGTCTCCTCTCGAGGCGATCGGGCAACCTGAACATTACTCACAAGCGAAAGTGGTTGAGTGTTCACATGCGATGATAAGTCGGTCGTGCCTTATGTGAGGTCATTGGCGCAATGGTAAACACGGTTGCCTCATGAACAGCATGTCCGTGGTTCAAGTCCCGGCAGTGGTGATGATATGCACTACTGGCGAGCTCTAATGTGAGCGAAACTCGAGTCTAGTGCTTCTTCTGTTCGAAAGGGGCCGACTAGAGAGTCTATGGGAATGCGACAGCTGTGTTCAATTGTGAGTGATGTTCAGTCTATTTCGTCAACATTAACTAATTGTTCATTGTCTTTACAAATACTCATAATCTATAAATCTTCACGCATTGTAAGCCCATTATTCGGATCTTAGGGGCTTCTGTCTTATTTAATAGCTGAAGGTTTTGTTTCTGTGTTACTCGAACTTTCATAATTTACAAGGTTTTGTGTAAGGTTACTTCTACGTGTAATTTGCGTTCTCTACCTGCTTCATTCATATAACCCAAAAGTGCTCAATCTCCCATAAATTTGATAGCTCGACATCAAACGTCCTTCAGAGAACGTTTAAAATTTTATAAGATGTGTCGACTAGAGAGGGAACATCTGAATTGTTGTCGGGCTTCCTAATTAAGACTATTGTTTTGTTGTGCTGAAGATGTTAAAATAGATTACATTCAGGATAAACACCCTGATACTTAAAAATGTTGAGAATGAGAAACTGACCAGTTGGCCATTTGTACAGTGCCATTCTCTAATAGTAAACAGGAACTGGTGTGATTATATTAACATCCAACTCCAGTGCTCTCGGCGTATACTGAAGCTCGCTAAAAGTCCTACCAGTCGCCCTAATAGGAATCTCAACTCGAGTAGTCTCACGTTATAGTGCTGCGGCACTTTTGCTCATGGTTTGCTATTCAAACCTTTTCCGGCAACGTCCGATTTCAAATACATTCCAGGTCGCCTTCACCTGTAAACGCTTCATGGGATGTGAGTCTTTTGTGAAGCAAACCCGGTTATCTGTACCTGTCCATCGACGTACGAATGCGATTTTCGTCTCATTCCAACGCACAACTTCTAGGCTAACCTGATCGTAAGCAATCTCTTCCCTTACGCACCACCCTCGTCATAGCACAAGCGTTGACGAGCGTTTTACTGTACTCTCGATGAAGACCACTGTGAAATCTATTTATGTAGGTCATAAACACGCTGGAACTGTGCATACTATCAGTTTTGTCATGTAACAGCAAAAAACACCTACATATATATGATAAGTCGATTTGTCTCCAACGAGATATGAGGCACAACAATGAATTATTTATATTCTATCTACTTTCATTTTTCTCATTATTGGTTCAAACCTTAACTTCTCCCCATCCTGTGCTCTTTATCATGCACGAACACATAGTTCACCGGGACGAAACAATTAAAATACAACCAGTCCTCTTTCCGCCTCACATTAAGTAAATGAGGAAATTCTCAGCTGACCTGAGTATGAGACAAAATGCCTAGCATATCAGTACTAGTTATCACGATGTCAGTAATAGTCATTATGACGTTGAAAAAGACGACCACCAAAAGTGTAGAACTCAACAATCAAGAACTCCGCACGCCTGCCTGACTCATTACGACCTCCATAAATGGACCGTGAACTTTGATACGTTCATTGGCTGGCCCATCATCACACCACACCCTATGTTTCATAGAACAGACAAAACTTATTTGAGCGAACAGTGTATAACCATGTGAAGACCACTGTTTCTAAGTGTCGCACATCTTCATCCTGTGTTTCCGTACAACGTTCTGCCGAACTAGCGTGCATTGCCTTGACGATAAACACTATAGTTCATAAATTAGCCTGAAGTAAATCCAAACTTGTGAATACAATGGATTTTTCTGTCTAGTGTCCTATTTGACCTCTCGAGGTATATCAACTCTTTTTTTACACAAGCATCACACTATTTTTGAGGATGGTTATGCAACTTGTACAGTTACTATTCGGACACAACCCGACAGAGACCAATCGTATTCCAGTTCCCGACATGTCCTACGTCTTAGTTGCCCAAAAAGGCTGAAGGGAGCGCATTTTGCTTTTGCGTGTGCTATCAGTTTGGCACAACACAACCGACTAGAGTAAGTGAAGTGCTTTCCTAGAAGAAAAATCGTGTATTGTAAGGCGTCAATGTTTTGTTCCCGGTGATCACTTGACAAAGCGGAACAGCGTATCGATTATATAATTCTTCTGTGCTGGATTCTACAAGCTCGTGGGGTAGGAGTTATGATTTATCGCCTTCCTGTCACCAAGGTTCTGTTATTTCGAGACGTACTGGATTACGTGTGGTCTGAATATCACTAGATCGCCCAAATTTTGACAGCAAAAACGGTTGCAATAGGCAAGCTTTCAACCAGCACCTGTGACCAATAGTTGGCGCAGTCACCTTCTCGAACTGAGCTACCACGGGAATGGGGGAATCGATGAGTTACTGCCGTTGGCTTGTCTGTTCTTGACTCTTGATCCGACAGTCTATCAACCATGTATGGTATTGCTGTGTTTTTGTTTGTCGTTTAGTACATTGCATTAAATCCGCTTTTTGCATAAAACCACATGTTTTTTTCTGCCTCTGTTCAGGTCTTCCATACTCGACCCAGCTCACGTCAACCGGAGTTCGATTCTTGGTTCAACACGGCAGTGATTTATCACGAAGCGTCACCACATTTCACGGATACCGTAAGTTTCAAACGTGCCTGTGTGTGGCTGGATGTGTGCCCGTCGATACTGATCTCTTCGTTCTTCTTCTCTTGAATCTGTATTGATTAGACGACTCTCCATTATACAGTCTGTAGATCGTGATGATTAGATGTTTTGGTGTATGTGTGATACAGGAGAATGGCAATTTATTTCTTCACGTTTAATGAATCTTAGTCCGATTAGTGTCTTGAGTTGTGTTGGTTGACGTTTGATTCATTCTTTCCACTCAAGATGGTTGTACTTTGCCTTACACTGCAAAATAACAGTATGATGAAAAGTCTTTTGTGGAATTCGCATAGAAACCGTTAGTATCAGTACAGATTTCTGTTGTGATAATTGGTAACTGCGTCTGCAAACAGATTGAAATCTTCGCCTACAGACTAGGCGTATCCATGTACACACTTGCATTCTGTCGCTCATCCTCATTGTAGCATCTAACCAGTTAACAACCGTCTGGCAATATGGAACTATAAGGGTTATTTCCATGTACACTTATTTCAAACAATCATGGGGGTAACAACGCTGACTGCCCAGTTACACAACTGCGTCCAGCCATCTCGGTTATCACAGCCGCCCCTGCCTGTGTGAGTTTCTTGGCGATATCCGGTCTACATGTGACCTTCTATATGGCATGACAAGGTACACTTTATCGCAGCTTCGTCGATTTAATGTTCGTTTATTCGAAGCTCTTTTGCAGGGTGATATAGACTGAGTGATTGATGCTGCTCATTAGAAAGTTCTGTGTAAACTCCAATTCGTATGCCATCCGTTTTGTAGTTTATCATCGTCGACAGTGATCCGTCGGTGGTTGGTTCTGCTTTTTGCTGGGACCATGCGCAAAAGAAGTTGTACAAGTGTAAAGAGTAGGGTAAAAAAAAAGATATTCAATTCCTTATAACTCTGTATCAATGTACCGAACTTTCAAGTATGAGTATGACAACATCCCTAAGGCAGCTTCATTGGTTGTCCTTATTCTCTGAATGATAGTAATGTACCGTTTAGCTTGATTAGGTTTTATTTTTCCCAACGTCTCCGGCCACAGACTGTAAGTCATACGATTCCCAATTTGAAAAGTGAGCACGATCTACTATAACTAACCGACCGAGAACTATCTTCTTTTCTTTGCACTATTTAACCGTGTATGTCGTATACCAGACGGCTACTGTTTTTCATCACTCTTTCTTATTCGAAATATTACTGTGGTTGGTTTCAAGGAGTTCAAAGTTTTATTGGAGTTTGGTTGTATATTACCTGTGGTTCCATAGATTAATTAATCACACTGTCTGGTGGCACATTCAAGTCACAAGAATGTTCAAGCTCCAAGTAGCCTGTTCGTTTAACTGTATCTTATCTAGTGTTCCTGATGACAAACCAATGCACCTTTTACCGAAGCAAATTTTAGTGTTCTTTATGCACTTCGTATGAGCGCACAGTTTTGTTTACTATTAGTTATCGGAATATTATCAGTTTTCAGGCGTATCCGCTGCTCCGTGACATGCTAAGTAAGATGTAGACAAATGAACAGTGTCAGGTGGCCTGTATACAAACGGGAGCAATATTCGGTGCCCGAACTCGATAAAAATTAAACCTCCGCCATCTCTCAGTCAATTTAATATGTTGTTTGTACCTTACTGGTTAACTTCATCCTTGAGAGATGTATGTCGCTGTGTATCATGTCAGGTCGTTCACGGATGACCTTGCTGTCAATATGACCACCAACACACGTTTCTCTAAGCCCACTGTCACTGTGGTCACCTTAATTTGATTTCTGTTCTCTCTCGTTGACTGTTCCGTGTTTTTCTCTCAGCACCCCAGTGAGGTTGAATTGTGCTTCTTGTCTCTTACGATTGGAGGAATTTCTGCTCACTCGAACTGTTCTTTCTTGCGCTTTGTTTATTGGTTTTGCTTTTTTATCTGTTTTCCGCTGATTCATCTCTCTGTCTTGTTACTCCCAGTTTCCTCCAAGTTACTGTTAATTATTTTGCTCCGTGCTTATGAACGAAACAACCGGACATGTGATACTTGTCAACAAAACGATGACACATCACTAATTGTCAGAACGTCCTCTACCCTGTTGAAATAAGCAGAATGCAAACGGTTCGGTTTTGTTTGTTGCTCTCATGTTGAGTGTTTTATGATTCTCGCTCTCGTCTACTGTTATTGTAGCTTGCTAAGCGTTTATTTCAACCTACCTCTTCATTTTCTGACTTTTCTCACTCGACTTCGACTAGTGGCCGCGTCCGTCTTTTCAACGTTTATGAAACGGACTCGCACAGTCCTAAAATTCACATTGTGGCATGCTTGACTATGAATTGCTTATCTTTTATTTTTTTCCTTAATTTATATAGGCTAAACTATGTTTGCCCTTACATCTGACTACGAACCACCATCTGTTGTTTCGGTTCTATCACGTGAGTGTCGATACGGCTGGCAGTCTAACTGTTCGGGATCGGTCCATGGGCAAAAAACCACTGGAGTCTAGCACGGGCTACGCCTGGTTGCCTTTGCTTGGAACGGATGGAAAGTGAGTGTGTGCCTGTTTTGAGGTGGTTTAGTGAATCCGTATGGAGTCTTGTACTGAGCTGTGTTTACTGTTAATTGCTTCCGTGTTTAGACGCGTGGACCACACTCGGCTGACTAACAACAAGACGGTTTGTGCACACACGGGAAAAACGCGCATGTTTGTACGTTTCTTTGTCCGTATCAGATGGTTTATGGATTTAAAGAAGGTTTGGACGGAAATGAATAATGAGAACTGTGTAGTAGGCTCAAATCGCACCGACATATCTGTATCGATCATTGGAACATGGTGACTCAACTTTCTGACATTGTTGACCTATGGGAGTGGTGTGGGCTGACGGTTAAGAAATTTATAATTTCTGTTGTCCCTGGTCTATGCTGCAGTCAAGTAGTGTTCTAACACTTAACGGATTCGGTCATAACCGTAAAATAGTGTAGTTGGTCTAACTATGAACGGACCGTGACTGATAGGAACTTCTGTCAGCCTAGTGGCCTACTCATTCTATGCCCTAATTTCTGTGAATAACCTCTTGAACGCGCATCCCGACCTAGTACGTATGGGTTTGATAGTAGATGATCTGATGTGTAGACAGTTTTGTTGATGATATTTAGGTTTCTCTCAAATGTGTTTAATACTTCGAGTATGTTTCGTGCTCGCTAACCTTCATTCGTTCGCACTTGCACTACTTCCTGTCGCGGCACTTTTATTTTGCACACCTTGACCCCAGTTTCATTATCGTTTATTTTGAAGAGCAATATACACAGCTTCGTTCAAGAGAAGAACAATCGGTGACACCAAAAAT
>JTDE01021149.1:18472-39401 GCA_014338405.1 Paragonimus skrjabini miyazakii
ATAGAATCGAACGCTTTGGACACGTCGATGAAAGCCGCACACAGACTAGAAGAGGTGATACATGAGTTCCGAAGCATCGCATGAAGCAGGGAGATCGCCTCAAGGCAACCGTCACGATGTAGGAATGCACACCTTGACCCCAGTTTCATAATCTGTCGGTTAAACTGAATTCATCATCTGGATCGTTGTTTACTTTAGAATGCTTAAACGAAACGTAACGTGTAAATTCATCCATGGCGTTTGAACCGTAGACGGCAGTATTGGCAGGTGTTTCCAAATGTGGTATACCTTGCAGTTTCTAACTGATGCCAACTCTGGGATTGTTTGTACGCCACTAGTTTGCTTTCCAAAAATCATTCTGGATAAATTGTATGTTTAGCATGCCTTAGAGAGCAGTAAGCTATCGGTTTTTTTCGCCCGGCTCTATGAATCAAGGTTTGCGTTCGACTTACGTTAAAAATGGTCAGATTATTGGGCAACTAGTTCACATTGGCTTCTAAAATCAATTCGCCCGGATCCAATAACCATGAAAACAGCTCACCCGTGTGCTTTCTTGAAATTATTCCGAATAACAGAGGTCATGTTGTTGCTTATATGTCTCTACTCAATGGTTCCCATGGGACAGCTTTAAGTAATATCGTTTTATTAAGAGTAGCCGAACTAAGCATGGCTCATTTGGAAGATTTCGGAAGCCCAGATTTTGGATCACAGACTTACTCCCAAGGTATGTAATGTGCAATCGCCCACGATTTAAAAAGTTGCCAATTGGTGCTACCCTAAGAACGCAGTGAACTGAGGGCCGTTGAAGCTATGCAGGTCTCCTGGCGGTGCTATGACATGAATCAAGTTGATCTGCCAGAAAAGGACAGTTTATTATTTATTCAGCATACGACTCCTCTTCAGTCACCGTCAGTAACCAGGAGTTTCATTGTTCTACATGTCGACCAGTCTCTGGCAGACCCCAAAAGTCCCTACATTGGATTTATCATCATGCTGCCTATTGTTCTTCACTTCATTGGAACAAAATCCACTTGTTATAGATGGCAGAAATGGTCTCTGCTAGTGGTGGGCCCTTGTTTAATTTTACCAAGCTCAGCGAACTAAACAACGATCATTTTAGTGAGTTAACTACTCCCAGTTGTATCAGGCTTATGCATATTCCACGTCACTGTTGAGGTGAGCGGCGGCCCGAGCCACAGTACCTTTTGGTCAAGCTCATGGCTGTTGTGATGATGATGATGATGAGGCTTATGCTGGGCAACCAATGGAAAACTGCTGCGAATTTATACGTAACACAAATTTTCGAGCAAGCAGTTGGTTGCTACTCACGTAGGGTGTCCAAGCTATCGAGCGAGAGCAATCACACCGGTGATCGCAGTGGCTTCTTAGTTGGTGCCCCATTATATACGTCCTGTACTTCGAGGATGAATCTTGATTGAATACAACTGTGTTCTTCGAACATCATTTGCACGATCGACGTCTTGCTCTTAACTTGAGTGCTTGTGTCCACCGTACACCAAGCATAACTCTTCTGTTCATTCCGACTTAATACCTCTTTGGTCTACGTTCGACATTGGTTTTTCTTCACACTAATTTATTTCGCTAATTTCACAACCTTTTGCTAGACAATTTCGGTATTTTCATCCGCATCTTATCACTCTGGCCTCTGACTGAACGCATTAAGAAAGATACCAACAAGTCGGATTCTACTACATGAATGTTACTTGTTCGTTGAATGCGTGTGTGGAGGTAAGATGGTTAGTGAAATAAAACAGTGGCACTTGCAGAGAAGTTGCTATCTTGTGGATCCCATCGCGTTCTCACTTCACGTGATGTAGTACCTTTCTAGTGGATGCCTAAGTTTGTACTCAAGCGTTTTTAATTATGGTCTCACCTCTTCTCACACTGTTATGTATGCCTGAAGGCTTTTCATGAGCACAAATTTCTGTCATTGATAATGCTGGTGATGATGACTGTGATGGAAGTCTGAAGCTAGATTGAGGGTCTAGTGTAGGGGAAACATTTTGGTCGGGGTTATTGTAGGCTAAGCATATAGTGACATGTTTTCCTCCGTGTGTGTGTTCATTTTCAACGTCAGTTTCCTCTGTTTACTCTTCGTTTCTGTCTTCAGTATTAATACCGGTTTGTTTCAATTACCAATCGCCCCTGAGATTCAACCGGGATATCTACAATTGCGATCATCTATGGTATGTTCTCGAATTTGATGGTGCATGCTATCGTACGGGATATCTGTTTACAGTGTCCACATTGATCATTTCTCCATGTGCACGTGACTCACCAAATATGTTGCTAGTTTTCCGCGTAATTATTCTAGATTTGTTACCGTCTCTTTGGACGCTCAGTAAACTGTGAAAATCATTCAAATAGAAAGTATTCTGTTTTTTATAAGCTCGTAAATTTCAGCGTGTATAGAAGCTTCGCCAAGCTGTAAGCGATATTCACCCGCGGGTAGTTTTCCAAACTGTTTCAAATGAAACGGCGGTATTTGGTTCGGTAACGTAACAATTGGTTGATCTCAATCGATAATTTACGGTTACCTTTGTTGTTGGGGAGATCTTTCCATGAATTTCGCCACGGAGTTTTTTTTTACACCGTCTCTTGTGCATAAATTTTTCGTGGTAACGGACGGTCACTTTCTCACTTTTTATGTAACTGTCGACGTTCTTAGTTAATCAGCATAGTCTAAAAGAGTTATTCCTCTCCACGTAAGTGATATGCTCAGTTGCAAGTTTGATTTACGTACAGAAATTTCTTCGAAGATGCATGCTTAAATAAAACAGCTGAACAGAAACAATTAGCGTCATTCAGTCGGCACGAAAACTGCATGGCTCTCGGCTCGCTTCATTTTTGAAGTACACTTGCTTCATGGTTTGGATTTCCTGACTAACACAGAGACACAGACACACAAACAAAGATCTTCCCTCCTTTTTTGACAAACGCGATATATATGACTGAATGCGGCTTAGCTTTCGATGCTATCATCTTCAAACATATCAATCTTTCAGCATGTTGATTTCTATGTCATCTGAATAGTCTTTCACAACCTCGCCTGGCTGAACATCATAACCGAGGCACCATACCGGTAATCAAACATAAGGCTGAACAACCCAGTCAGTATGCATTTGCTCCGGAAGGACAGTTTTCGTTCTCACATGTTTATACCGAGTTTGTCCCATTTTCTGATGATCTATTCTTTGTATGCTGTTGATAAGCTCCACACTGTTTTCTTGTTCGCTTTACTACCACTCTTTCGTAAACGACAACCTCAGCCCGTACGGTTCCAAATTGCTGTGGATCATCTGATCACGGTGATTCTGAAGTTATTCCATGAGAGTGGGGTCAGTCATCCGAGCAACCCATGACAAATAATGAATACTGTGAGATAGTTTGATTGGTCTCTGAGGCTTTATCTGTAGGCCAGAACATCATGACCGGACGATGATAAGTGTGAGCGCTATTGTAGTAAGTTATTGTAATATAAATAGTCTACGGTATGATTAAGGAATATCAGCCCACTCGTTCTAGTCAACCAGGTAACACTGTGCGCATTCATTGAATCTTCATCCTCTTGGATAACGTGAAATCTCACGCCAGTATGGAATTTATCCACACTCTTACCATTCGATTAAATTTTCTGAGGCGAAATCCGGACGCATCCAGCTACACTTCACACTTCAGTCGATCGTCAACTTGTGACTTTTGTCGGTCAATGCTTCGAGCCAGATTGAACTGCATTGGGTCAGGTGTATTGATGAAGGTAACATGTTGAATCCAATGAGAGATGATGGCTGGCTGAATGCTCGAGACGCAAGCAACAATAGTGGTTAAAAGTGGTTTCGCGCTTTCGGACCAAAAAGTAGACGGATGCCTTGCGATGCTCAGACGATGCGTACTTCATGTGCACATTTTGTGGAGCAGTAAGCTTCTCGGGAATAAAAACTTTCACGTGATCTGTGATGAGTACCCTTCGTTCATACATCTCGTCATTTATTCACATCTATTTCGAAAACTTCGGCGGTTCTGCACTTGTGAATGTCCTTGCAAAGCTTTTTTCGGGCCTCAACCTACATGATGTTAGCTCCTGTATGGATTGAGTCATTTCCGATTTGTATCGAGGAAACGGTTATATCATCCATTCAACTTCCAGAAGTGGAATCGCGGCCCATCGATCCCTCTTTCAAGCTCCAATAGACCATCAGCCACTTTCGTGCTTGTCAGTCAACCTGTTGAATTCGATGTGGTTGTGTTGAATCGGATGAACGACTAAAATTCGTGTGTAGGAACGAATGAGAGAGGTTGAAGAGGTGATTGCCTGATATATAAGGGGTCACCTGAACGGTTTGCCCAGATGTTCATAGATAAACGAAACTGCTTTATTCATTCTGAATTAGGGGTTACTCAACCGGCACATATATCTGGAAATGTATCGCATCTGTTTCATGGTAACGCAATTACTAATGATAATACAATTCGCTGATGTGAACAGTATGGGCGCTGCAAATCATTTTGTTCGTTGTTTGTTTCCCCATGAGTGTATCATCACTGTAGATGAGTGTATGCTCAACCGGTTCGCTTAGTTCAGAAAAGGGGCTGGGTACCGTGCTCATACAACTGGTTCATGTTTGGTGGGCGTTGAAAACCAGTCTTACCTCTTTACCCAGATGTATGTGTAACGGAATAGCAAGAACACATCATGCTCACTGATAGCGGGGGGGGACAAACACTAAGAGAACTTGTATCCTTGTTTGACATGTATAAACTATTTGTGTTCATTGGGGCTTTCGATTTTATTTTGAACTTGAATTGAGGCTATTTTTACCTTATCTACTAACGCTGACTTAGTACAAAGGAATTCATATTCGTCTATTTGTGACGTTCTAAGTGCCCTACAAGGCTACTGTACACGACACATATGTGAATGTTGCCCTTGTGAACGAGAGAAATCGCTAAACGGCCAGTTGTGCAGTGGAGATTCAAGAGGTTTCATTAGGACATGAAGATCACAACCAATCTGACGTGGGTGCTAGCACATAGGCAATAGTGTGCTGCCCTCCATCTGTTTATTGTCACTTGGATGAATTAGGGATTGTGAGAGACATGGGCAAGTGTGTTTTGTCCGAATCGCTTAGTAGCAGTTTGAAACTGTGATGCTGCCTGTCGGTTCACTTTTGCCAAGCAACTGGAAGCTATTCCTCGAACGAAGCGTCTTCACTACAAGAAGTAGATTCGTTGCCGAACTGTGAAGGTAGATTTAGATATCGGTACAACACCAAGTCGTGCATACATCTCAGTTGTCCTTATTGCTAAACAAGTGCAGCAACTTTTTACTTATCTGCAAACGGGGTTATCCGTCACTGATTTAGGTTATCAAGTAGAACAATTGTACTTAGTTCGTATTATGAATAAGTTAATATATTAGTTGAGAGATTAACCACGAAATAATCTTGATGACACCGAAGTGAAGTTTCCACGATAGTATTACCGGGTAACAATGGCTGTCGTCAGATTTGAAAAGTATCGTAATAAATTTTTCCGTACCACAGACTCCAGATGGAGATCTGGTTGACGCTGACGAGCTTGTTGCAATTGAATCCTCAACTGAGTACACAGTAAGTCATCAGAGAATCACTGAGAAGATCCCAGCTCTGATGGAGCTCGGGTAACCGCCACAAACATAAACAAAACCTGCTGACGATGATAATGAAACGTCGCCCGTAGACTTCCATGAATGACTGAGTTCACTCAACAGATACTAATATGCCGTTCCATTGAAACTCAGACTTTGTGATTACAAGAATTCTGTATCCCCATAGCTGAGTACCGAAACACTCGCTACTATAAATCGTTTCAGTATATTGACCGGGCATATTTTCTTGTAAAATGAAATGGTAGTTGGTGCTCGGTTAACTTATAAGTCAGAACCGTTTCAGCTCGACATGATGCTGCCGCTTGCGGTTAAATTGATTTGTCGTGCAGTTGCACCTAATGACCTGATTTCAGATGCGTGTTGGGTTGTGTGACTCACGCTGTTTCCGGCTGACTTTGTACTTTGTTTGGCTACTGTCCACGTAATTCTTTAAAATGGTGCTCAGACTTTAGGGTCAGGTGTATATTGCTGTACTTTTGCTCGTATGCCTATTCGTTTGGGCCCTGATTTTCTCTGTGGTACACTGACTTTGGCTATATCACTTCAAGTGGCGACAGTCTTTTCGTTTTCACAAAGATATACTTGAGATTCTTGTATGGTGCTAAACGGTAATTCTCCAGTTGATCACCTCATACGAAATCGCCTTTGGTGTCTTACGAAAGCTGTTTTTTCTTGCCGCGCACTTCTACGCTTCGTTATCATGTGTTCTCACACATATTAGTTTTTACTGTTCTCTGTTTTTTAACCTTTTTCTTGATAAGATCGAATTCCCAGATTTGACCAGCTTTATTGTTCCCGAAGGACACATTTTCTAGGAGAGACTTTTCTCACCTTATCGATCCTCTTCTCTCTAAATTGTCTCACACAACTTTTCTGCTCCAATGCAAAGCTTGTACGTATGCTATCACAAAACGGTTAAACCACTCTCCATCTTGATTGTGTTTCATTTTCGAGAAACTCTGATTAGATTACCAGGTAATATTTTTATAGACGTTCATACTGGTGCAACGGCACATCTGTGCTGAATATTCAACTTTCGAATGTGCACACTTTTTTGTCGCTTATGTATTAGTCGACAGGCATGGACGACTTTTCCTTAACTCCATTTATCACAAATTATCCGCCTCGACTGTTCTGTAACCTGTTCTTTAACTTCAATCTGTTGCTTTGTTTGGGTGAAAATGAAGGACTTTCGTTAGCATTTCGCTTGGGAAAACGCTTTAACAAGTTGGAGCACATTTAGGTAAAGGGAAATGCGTTTGCTAAAGAAGATGCTACTTTAATGTTCACCCGCAAAATCGGTCATTTTGCTTGCTTTGTCGTGAGAAATTAACGCCATCAGCAATGTGAGAACCCAAACGTATCCTCACGCGTTATACGTGATCAGATTGGCCATTAGTGTACCTCAAAGGGCGGTGTAAGTGTTACAGTACGGTATACAGTTGCAATTCATTATGCTATACTTCCTACGCCGTGGTAGCATTGGCGGTCATTACAAAACGAACGGAAATCGTCGCACTCGGCTAATTATGTTCATAATCAAAGCATAAAATTAGCCGTAACCAACTAGATACTTGTGCAGTTGAAACCATTTATCTGCAATAGTTCGAAGCGTTTCGTATTCTTCACGTATCAAGGACCCAAAGTTTGTGTCAAGCTGCAGATACCGTATTTTCGAAATCTCTCACAGGATTTAGATGTTTCGCAATTCATTATGACATCTAACTCTCTGTTTGCCTTTCTGGTGTGCGAACGCTGGAGATAAACCGTCCTGCAATAGGTTTTTATATATCATACCATTGACAACATAATTCACAGATGCTAGCGTACTTCTTTCAGATGACCAAACAGTAGTGGGTTGCATCATTGTCAATTTGTGGCGTCCATACGGTGTTTGGCTCGATCATCCTCGAGTCTCCACACGCTTTCGCTTTCATTTAACCTTCTGTGACGAAATCACGCCTTTTCATTCCATTTTCTACATTCCTGTAGACTGCCATCCTTTGTTATTTGGTAGTCAACATGCGTAGTTCGATAGAATTATGCTGTGTCGAATAAATAGAAAATAAATTATTGAATGAATGGTATTCGGCAAATGTCTTGCAATCGATCGGTATCAAGAAGTAAGCGATATCGGTGACCAAAACGATATGCCTCATTCACTTTGGGTATATGGATGTCAGCCGGTGTGTGTGTGTAGAGTTCAGCTAGTCGGGATGGAGAACAGTGCCTTTTCATGTCCGGTTTGAGTCAGCTAATTAATACTAACTGACTCCGTTCATTTTTTTTGTACTGTGTATAAACTTCGAACTGGTGAACAATAACACTGTGGATGGTTGATTTCTTACAACCCTCGTGAATCACAACGTGGTAACATGTCACGGTATCGCAACACCGCAGACTTTGGCTGTAAAAGATAGTGTGAGGAAAACGTAGTTATTACTAGAGGACTGATTGACATCTATGACGGTTAACTAGAGCATAGTTTAGTACTAACCAGAGTGCGAGTATAAACCTCCGTTTATGACCAGCACAATGAAGTCAAACTAGTAGGTGATTATGCTCAAAGATGAACTTGAATTTTTTCGCTCATGAAATCTATTCCATGGAAGCTAACCTACTTCGTTCGTGTATTTAGGTTGATCACAAAGAGCCCTTCTTGAGATCACCACTTAGGTAACGATAGTCAAAGGTACCTTCTCGTATCCGTTCCGCATTGACAGCATGGTACCTATCCCCTCGGGGTAGTTGGTTATTACGTCATGACTTACGTGATCCAGTACTTCGATCTGTCCGCAATAAACTTAACAGTAGTTCACCATCCTCGTTTTCCACTGAATATGACATGCATCTGTAGCCCATCTTGAAAACAAGGACGCAGTGAACCCCGTGGTAACAAAGCCATGCTAACATCTGATCGACCTAACATAGGGGATGTTTGCCCAACTTTATATCAAATGGTTACGTTGCGAGGCATGGTGGCATGATAGAACCGGGAAGATGGAGCCTTTGTGATCGAACTGACTACATACAATGAAATGAGTGAGCGACGCAAGCACTGACCGTCCGTCATGTTCTGCTAACGGACCATTTTTAGCGAGCAATCACGGTACGTACAGTAGACAGGTGAAGTTACCGGAAAACTAGCTTGTCAAGTTTGACGTGCATTGTTTTGTCAAGGAGAGATACCAGGCTTTAATGCTGATACTGGAATGGGTCTCTGTTTTCCAAATGGTACACCTTGCCCTGACAGATTACAACGGTTGTTTCTCACAATCTATCCTGGTTTCATTTTACTGTAGTAGTTGGTTATGGAGTATATGCGTCCTTCGTGTGATATACCATCTTGCCGAAACAACGACTCCACAAAAGTTAAAGTATTTCATTAACATCTTCCACTTGACTGACAAACTCAGTCTTTTTTTGTGGTACTTTACGTTATCATTACTATCACTTTGACAATAAATAAAATTGATGAAGTAGTAGTGGATTTTGATTGAACATCACCCAAAACTGATAGCAGCCGTCGCATTCTCATAGACTTTCCAGTGGTGCATCTCCTTGCCACTGCCGGAGCTAGAACTGCGGCCACGCTGTTCATGAGGCAACTGTGTTTACCACTGCGCCATTGACCTCACATTAGGCACGACCAAATTATCATATGTGAACGCTCAACCACTTTCGCTTGCGAGTAATGGTCAGGTTGCCCAATCGCCTCCAGAGGAGACACAGTAACTGTCCTGTTAACTCCAATCGATGATTCCTCCACTAGGACTTCTCTGCAAGTTGAAGTCACAGAAAACATTAACTTGTTCAGCGGTATTTACGGATAAGCAGTAGGGGGTTTTGATATTCGTATAGATTTAACATCACTCACAATTGATCGCAGCTGTCGCATTCTCGGCTACGGCAAAGATGTGCACTACTGACGAGCTCTAATGAGAGCGGAACTCGAGTCTAGTGCTTCTTCTGTTCGAAAAGGGCCTATTGGAAAGTCAATGGGAATGCAACAACTGCGATCAACTGTTGATGAAGTTCAATCTCCACTTAAATAAAACGGTGTACTAAGATTTATAACGTCGTGTTCTATGCAGCGGACAACCTCTCGGCACATTGCTAAGCTTCCAATATTGAAACTGTTCGGTCGTGTTCACGATCACTGTTGACCGCAAAAATTTATCGCACACGAGCAGAATGACAACTACACTCTCCTTTTTACTACCCACTTGGTGATGTTAAAACAGGCCAACTGAGTAGGCGAAAACAGATTCATATATTCAAGATAAGGTGATCGTTGAGAATGCATGCTGAGTATGCAGACAGTACATCATAAAGTGCGTCCGCAGTCACTATGTAAGATCCTGAGAAGGTGACTGTTACCGATTGATTGTTGACTTAGTGAGCGCTTCAGTTCAATTGCTTTAACGCCTCTCAAAACGACAGTGTTGTATCCAGTAAATGTATTAATATTCGAGACCCTAGAAAAGTTTAAACCTATTAGTTGCTGTTATCAGTTGCTGTTAGTTCTTTTGACATTATCTATCTTCAGACAACTAGTTACTTGTCTCTTTAGCGTCTGAGAAATCCATTGTCAGATTGTTCGGCGTCCGTACTGCATCATACTATCGATCCGGGTTGATTTGTTGAAACTTTGCCTCATCATCTAATTTTATTGCAAATCGGTCAACATTCCAGTCACGTGAACTACTACCTCAGACGACAACCTTAATCGTTTATGTTCTGGGCACCTGACCACATGCAGTATACATGCAATATGTGGCATTGTACAGAAAAACGGAGATGGTCAACCGGATTAGAAAATCTTTCCATGATTAAGTGGCAAGTTGTTTGTCTTCATAATAGTGCATATCCTGTATCTATTGAAATAGTATCATGCGTTATTTTCAATCAGGCTGAACTTATGTCTCATTTCTATACCGGTTAGATAATTTTCACCCACTTTACATTCCAATTCATATTATCTCAATTTGGTCCTGAATTGTTAAATCTAGTTTTTCAATTTGATAAATGTGATTTACATTCTTGTTTCATGAAACCTGTTTACACCTACTTTCGTTTTAAAGTATGCTTTGTTCATTCAGTTTACTGCCTCAATGTACGTCGTTTTACCTCATCGTCTCAAACCCTTCCTTTTCAAATCCAAGGAACTAACTTGAGATAACTGGAAAATTAGCTTTCTGAAAACAACTCAAACATACCTGAAATGTAAAAATCTGAATCATAACAACCCTGATGTAGTTCAGCAATTTTTGGTCACTTATCTTTTGCCTGATGTTTTCCTATCCTTCTGGTTTTCTCATACATAGGATTCTAGTGACGTTATCACCTTCGGCATGTTGGAGTATTTCACAAACTTTCTTCGTTTATATCTTATAACATCTACCATCACTTGCTCTTCCAGTTTCGAGGCTGTGCGTAATTCACAAAATTTGTGAACAGATTTTCTGCTTACTAGAAATTTGTGGTGAACATTCAATTTTATAATGGCCAGGTCATTTGTAGAATTTCAACTCTAAGAAGATCAAAGGTACGATCGATCAGCTGCTCATGTGTACTAATGATCAATGTCACTCTGCTTAAGTTATACTAAAAATCAGTATTTTTTCACAAGGCTAACACAAATACAACGATATAATGATGTGGAAATAATTCACTTTTGAACTGGAATTCCCGACGGGAACCAAGCAATTACTTGCGATGTGCAGTCTCTTCTAATTCAATAAACACGTCACACTACTCGTCAGTAGCATAATCGTGGGGTACCAATAAGTGGGAAAATCAAGGTGAAAACCGCTAGCCCGAAAATAAGGATCTGTCGAAGGTCATCAGTACCATTGGGATCATTGGAATGTGGGGAATGAATTTACAGATGTAAGTTTTACCCAATAAAATAACTGGCACTACACTTATTAGATAACGGTCCCGGTTTCTCCACCAAATACCTTACTTCGAGCTCAGACATTAGTGATTGGCGACTTGTCTACTGGGTTTTTCTGTTAACTTCAACCTTGTTTATCTGGTTGTCATCCAAAAGTAAGGAGTTTCATAAATTGACTTTCTAGTCGAATAATCTGACACAAATGCGCTAGCGAATGAGCTATGATGGTCAGGACTACGTAGGTCAGAATTGAACAGTTAGTCATTTTTATACGCAGTTTATATCAATCGGTTAGGAAATCACTTTAGAAACCATTTGGCATTTTCTTTGAACAAAATAACATTCTTGTGAAACTTGAAGAAATTATTGTAAGGAATTTACGTTGCAAAGTGTTTACTACCATATGATGTATCGGATCTCGTGAACTGGATAACACTGTTTGTCTCTTCGTGTTTTGATAAAAGGACCTTTTTGGTATTAAAAACTTGAATCTGTAACCCCAAGATTGGTGGTCTACGTCGCTATTGTTGCGCTATCTGTAGTTGAACAAAATTTGCAGACCATGTTGAGACAGTGTGGATGCTTTGATGTGATCTCGTAGTTAACTTGAAGGAGTGTACGCGCACACTCATACAGCTTATGGCTCGTCATCAATGCGGTCTCTACGACTCGTGCAGTTTGATTCGTTCGTCCCTGCCAGATCCTAACATTTCAAACGAAATATTTTCTCAGTTTATTTTCGTTTATCTGCCTTTATTCAGACGTGTATGGATCGTTCTCGTCAATTCATCGTTTTTTACAACCTGGTTCCTTTTGGTAGCGATTTGATTCCGGTAGGGGAAGTCATGTAGCCATTATGTTATCGCTTATATACTCCATTTTATATCTGTTCCGTTCTACCGTCCAACGTTGTTCACACACACTTACAACCGGTTGTGTACATTCTAACGATCTTTAGTGTGTTTGATTTGTATGGCCTTTTCAAAGTCTGAGCCAACTTTCCCCCTTCAATTTATTCACCCACTAAGCGATTTTCTCGGTTCCGCCACTTTGGTTTTCTGTCATGTTGACCACCCGATATACATGTGCGCACCCCGTTTTGCACATGCGCATCGATCCTAGCTGGTTGTGCGTCTGTGTGAGCCAAAATGCACGCCCGTGTATGACAACTTTACCTAATGGACCACTGCATTTGTATGTACTACCGCCGTTATATGTAGTTGAAAAACTATCGTTTCGGTACAGTCTATGTACATTGGTGTAGTGTCAAAAGTTTCGTTATTTTCATAAGAGTTACGTTTTCAACTTCATTTGTGTGATCAAGTTCAGTTTGGTATCTAGAAGGCTGGTTCCGATCATATCACTGACCTGCTTTTTCTTCACGACCTAAAGAAAACGGTGATGATGAAAACATTCAAAAAAAAATACTTTCAAACCAATTTTTGATTGTTTCATAACCGACGACTTAAAATAAATTGGTGTTGCATCTCAGTCGATCTGGTTTCCGGGGCGAAACATACATACACGCGTTGCTCTTCTGATTTATCTATTACTTCCATCAACCAAACACGAACTCTCTGAGACAGAGCTCCAACTTGGCTCTTCGCCTGTCAGACTTGTTACTGTACGAATAGTCAAGACATGCGAAGGCCAGGAGCATTTGGTTTAGCTCGGGTGCAAATCCGTGCTCATTTACTCGGTATTTCTGGTAGAAACCGGAAGGGTACCGGGTACGCCTTTGCAATCTCTAGATTTTTGATTTCTCACATATTCCCCTTCTTAAATGCCTCACCATAGACAACCTGTCTCTGATTCCCAGTCGCTTGTGTGTGTTTCATGTACAGCCTCGCTCTGGTCTTCCGTCACCGACTTCTGCTAACAATGCAATGGACATGACAAGCATGAACTGGCTGGAGAATGGTAAACCACTATTTACGATTCAGTTAGATTGTCTGTCGGCTATCTATACACACGATCCTTCACTGTCACGCTTTTTCCGTGCCTGTGGTGAGCTGCTTGATCGCGTCCTTGCGCTCCCTTCGCATTTGACCACACCAGGATCGAAGTCTAAGGTAGGTATCGTTCAGTTGTTTTTTTTTCTCCTTGAAGCGTCTGTTATGGTTATGTCTTGTTCATTCGTTTTTTGTCGTATTCTTCAACATTTATCCTAACTTACTAACTTGGTCCTACACGGCCTGTTATTTTTATGCTTGTGCGTGCTTTCCGATTTGAGTACACTTGATTTGATGACCACTAGACTTAGGATATTCATGTCTTCCGATTGTAGTTCCGTGTTAGATTGTTAAATGAACAGCACGGATAGCGTCATCATGTTTTTCGTTTGTGCACCTACCGTGGATTAACAAACTGTGATTCGAATGTTAACCACTCGTTTCCCTAGATATTGCAAAGCCATGCGTTGAATGATGATTCAAGTGCTCCAGTCACGTTTATTCTAAACTTGCTAGCAAATATAGTGCACTCTGAAAGTTGGAATTTCAGCTATCCTTAATACCACACGTTCAATGGCAATAGAAAACCCAAAAATGAACTTAATGTTGTAAAATCAGAGCAACAGAGAGGTTCATCCTGCTATACATCCAGTTGATCAGTGAGTCTTAGAAAAATGGACTTAGGATTAACTAACGCTAGGTAATGGATCATTGAAGACTTGTATGTTTGGGTACGAACGTACAGGGACCTATCGATGAATACTGACCAGGATTGGTCCTGAAGGTTGTTGCTACGACATACTGTTTACATGTTTTTGTCTGTAAATCATGTGTATGTGATGCCGCTACATCGGACCCCGAACGTTATAGATCTATTCAACAGTTTAGGATATTTCTTCAAAAGAACCATGGAAACTCATCAACGAACAGTGTAGGAAAACGGTATATGTGAATGATTTAGTGAGTCGATTTGATGAGTGGAAAATGACTTCAAACGACCGACATGAAAAGCATGTCTTCCGACTTTTATCAAAACATCATCTTCATTGAAGGACACGAAATTACTGGTATTGGAATGCCATCTTTGTAGGAATGGACATACCTGAATATGTAACTCTACGTGCTGCTCCGAGTTGTTGGTGAAAATTTGCACATTTTGCATCATTCATGCTCAGGTTAAGATCATTTGGCTCATTCGTTCAAAGCAAATAAACTGTGTCGCAACAGATTTGCATTGCTGGTGGCATTTAGGCTGAAACTAGAAAAGGCGATAGGATAGCTTCTTGAGATGCTCCTGAATTATTTGTCACGTGAGGGTGACTATAAAACAAGGACATTTTGCTCTATTGGTGAAGTACTCACTCAGTAAGTCAAGCAAGCGTGAGTAGATAATGTAACCCTACGACAATTGACGAAACTTCGCTCTTTTTCGCATTCAAAGACATTACTATAATCCAGGAACGACAGACACATGACCCTATCTATCTTATCTAGTGTTACTGATGAGTAGTCGGGGATTCGGTTAATTTCATGTTGAACATCACCCACAATTGATCGCAGCTGTCTCATCCCGATAGACTTTCCAGTCGACCCCTTTCGAAAAGAAGCACTAGACCTCACGTTAGGCACAACCGAATTACCATATGTGAACGCTCAACCACTTTCGTTTGTGAGTAATGATCAGGTTGCCCGATCGTCTCGAAATGGAGACACAATTACTGTCTGTTAACTCCAATCGATAACCCCGTGAGGTCAATGGCGCAGTGGTAAACACGGTTGCCTCATGAACAGCGTGCCCGTGGTTCACGTCCCGGCAGTGGCGATGATATGCACTACTGACGAGCTCTAACGAGAGCGAAACTCGAGTCTAGTGCTTCTTTTCGAAAGGGGCCGACTGGATAGTCTATGCGAATGCGACAGCTGTGATCAATTGTGGGTGATGTTCAACCTGAAATTATCTAGTGTTACCGAAATTGAATCAACAAGATCGATAACAGTACTCAATTTCTTAACTTGCTGTGTTTACTGTTTGTATATACGTTCAGCCTATTGTATTCGTGTGTGTCTGTGTCCGTATCTATTTCTCGAGGCAGATTTATGTTACTGCAACCGGACTAGATTGATCATCCGTCTGCGATTCAGTTTTCCACGTTCTATTAGCCAAAACCGATCTTCCGGTTATAAGGAATGCTTTTCATTTTGTACCATTATTTTTCGTTCCGACGTCGGGGTGTTCCATTCTATTCTTTTGTTTGGTCATGTAATATAGGCTAATCGTGTCACCTTCCGTGATGATTTGGTTGAGCAAGTTATCACTCCCACAGGGAACGTCAACGATCAGCTTCGAGGTTCCGGGCGGTTCCGATCGGAGAATCCCGCCTGCATACTGCATCTTTGCAATGCAATCAAGTCTCTCCTACTGATCGATCATTGCGCATTGGTACGCTTCCTACCCGCTCTGTTTAATCAGTTCATGGAAATCATTTTAATCGCTGCCGCCGCTGGTCACCGCCTATCTGATAAGCAGTCAGTAACACATAATTCATCCGTCGTCGGAACAAATTGCGATACCGGGTTATTTTGGTTTGATCTTGTAAGCAAATCACACTCAGGCGGCACACCGAACGATCTTCTGAAAACAACTATGGGGTAAGCAGTTTTTCGTATGTATTTTTCACTTGCTTCCCTTGTCTGGGCTCCCGAGCTCGTCTCGATTTATTCCTGCTCCTAAGTACTAAAACGTTTTCCCTCGAAGTTTTTTGTTTTAGACTACGTCCGAATGGCACTTATTTTTTTAGCCTAATAAATGCTAAATTGTCGACTGTTTTTATCCACTCTGGATTGTATCCAGAGTCGACTCACGACTGTTATGAATAGCCCGTCGTGTGGTGCTCAGGCAACATATAACATGCGTTAACAGAACGGGTTCTGTAATATAGTTGTCTTTCATTTGATGCCCTCTTTTTCTCCGTTAGAACGGAGCCTTAATCGATTTTTTTTTATGTAGACAGAAAATTCCAGATAGATGCCTCAGGAAGTATGACTTCATCTGTTTTGACTAGATTTAAAATCTGCAATCCACTCAGCTGGAGAACACTTGTTGGTACTACTTGACCACATCTGACTGCCTAGATGAGTGTTTCGTCCTCACATCGGAAGAGTTCCTCACCTGATGGTCACATTGTCTTTAAAATTCGAACTTTCCTTTGATTTGTTCCTTAGTATTCATCCCCGTTCTGTTCTCAAGTAAATAATGGAACATCTCAAAACTGTTCTGCTGTTTAGCTTACGTGTTTGTAATCTAGTTAGTATTTTCTGGATCCATCTATAGTTGTTCACACATGATTAAATCTGTTACCATGTTTACTTTGTGCTGTCCGACGACTGATTACTTTCAACGATATCAACCCTACGCCTTGTGAACAATGCCTACGACTCGTTTCATGCTTTGATTTATTGAAATAATCTGAATTTCTAATCATCTGGTCCATCCCGAAGCATATATGTTTGGGAATTCAGGAAATTTAGTGATCGCCGGAAGAAAAAAATTAAATCGAGAAACTTTAATGGAAAAACCATATCATTTCTCTTTCCTTGATTCTTTTTTTTATATTTTCATTTGAACGACTGACTTGATTCACAACGATTGTGAAAAATCTCTTTTTATTGATGCTGATTTGGTAGTGTTCCATGTGTAGTAGTTGTTAATTTACAACGTACTGTTCTTTTTAAGTGGTCGATATCTGCGTCGTATTCCAGCGTATCGATCTACCGAATATCCACCATTGTGCTGCGAAACTAACATGCAAACGAATCTCATGTAGCAAGTACTGACCCTTGTTAATCTCACGGCTTAATTATGGATAATATAGAAATTTTGAGCTACTTGTTCATCGGCAGTGTCTTTTTCAGTTATCTGTCATTGGTCTACGAAAGCTACCATTTCGGCTGAAAAATACACGTACTTTTGGCGATTCAAATTTTGACCCAATCCAACCCGTTTTAACAAATTAGGTTTTGGTGCATTTTGTCTTCCAGCACTATGTCAATGCTTATTTCGGAGCTGAATTCTTCCTGCCCGTTCAACAAAGATAATTGGTCCATGCAGAAAGCATCAGAAGCTATACAGAACAGAGAACGAGTTACTGGTGGATCCGATAACGTCCGACATCCACTTTTGAAAGCCTATGTAAAGGTAATATCAACAAGGTTTTGTCTTATTCTCATTAACAGTTTTATTGTACCCTGTTTGGCAACGTGTACTCTACCTGTGCATTGGTTTATCATGTCCCACTTTCTCTCATCGATTACTTTCCAATAGGTCGGTCCAGACTCCATTGAACAAATGGGGGTATTGACAAACCACCCCATCAACCCCTACACTGACCGTCATATCAGTTTATGAGCCACTGTATGATTATTACTGCTATAGGGTTTTCATAAGGTTCTCCACTGTGGTTCAACATCATTCATACCGAAGTCAATTATGTGGAATTAAAAGACCATTTCCTCACTATTCACCGAGTAGGGTAGTGGTCATTCTCAAGGGACCACACAACCTGATGATCTCAATAAACTCGTCCGCAAACATCCTTTTAGTTTGTGTTCTGTCCCCTTTGGCCTTTCGGTTCGGTCTTGTGCTGGACTGTGAGAAAAATGGTTTCATTACGTCCTGCACTGCTACGTGGTAGGACCAACCTGAGTGATGAACTACTCCTAACCTGTTTTCCGTAATTTGGAGTTGCAGTCGCGTTCTCCCATTTCATTTCGCATGTATCAGAGCTTCCTCAAATGGTCCGAACACTGTGTGATTAAAAAACCTCAAAGTGAACTTATTTCAGCTTGCTTTATGGCACATTAGCTATTCATTTTCTAACACAATTCCGCCGTAAGGGGAAATACTTTTACATTTCACCCGGATTACTTGTTTTAATACACCACATCATCTGGGACCAGATAAGAAACACCTGAGAGGGATTCCAGTTGTCGTACTCAATTCCAGTTTGCTTATTTGTTGACCCCAAAATGGTTCACTGAAATGTGAATAAACCGAGAGTGAACTGGCAAGCTAAACTCGTCGCAAGAACCTTACCTACGATTTGTTCAGTGCACTTAAAGAATGAATATGCTACAATATTCTTTTGTTTCATGAACCTGGAGAAAAGTAAGCTGGTCTCTTTTGACTTGATGTGAACTTGCGTGGGGATCTTTGCATGTATACCTAGCTTAGTGCAATCCACGCCAAACGAAAGCCTATCAAATTATAGCTGAAATGTACGAATGTATGGCCTATGCTCAGCCAAGCCTGCGTGCTAGTTCTTTAAAAGAAACTAGATGTTTCTGTTCCTCGGTGTACAATGAGATAATTCAAACGGGCGAAAACAACGAGTCTTTTCACTTACAGCTCGGTTGTTTGTTTACAAGGTGTAGGCGCCTTGATGTTGTATGTGTGAATGTAGACGTAGCTGTTTTTCAGTTATTAGGTCTCCTCTCCTTCTCTTTTTCCCTTCTCTCTTCCTATACAGGGTTTGCTTTTTCTTCTTCGTGGTTGTGTGAAAGTTAAGCACCAGTGTGAGCCACTGATGTATTGCTGTCTATGATGATGATAGTGCAGAACTAGGAAGAAATCGGATTTTTGTTATCATACTGTCGGACGGCAGCAGATTTCGGATAGCGTGACGCCGACAAGTTTGATCTCTATCTTTTATTTCACTCCGGCAGTGAATATCATTATTACTTACCTCATTGTGTGATGCTTCATCCTTGAAGAACGTTCGTATTATCGTTACAACTAACTATGAATGAAGATTATTTGATAATACACCTCTTTCATAGAGTCGGTAATACTTCGAAATACCATGAACGATCGAGATTAGATCACTACGTCAGTACTGAGTTCATGTTTATTTTACCATCTCTTACGAAATCTTACGCAAATGGTTTAAAATCCCCCAGGGTAGTCATCAGAAAAACGGTGTAGCCAACACGCTCGTTTTCGGTTATTCACCATCAGGCCAGTTACATAACATTTATATGAAACACAGTTGTCAGGACGAAAATAAGAAAAACAAGTTCAGGTCAGGTCAAACACGTCATAGGCACACACGGAGACAAAGTTTTGGTACGATTACCTCACAATTATGACGCAAGTGAAACCATGATGCTTTGATCGGTCATAGTGTGGGTGGTTGGCCATGGCAACTTGAACGCCTGTACAAAGCACTTCTGTGTCCACAAGGGTCGAATTCCGATCGCTTCAGCTGTGGCCAAAATTCGGCATCTGACCGCTTTTGAGTGACCGCCTTTGACTTGGTAAATCGGACGAAAAGAGGAGTCCAGGTTGACAGTATAAAGTGTATCAACGAGGTGTGCAACAGTTGTGCTGGTACTTATCTTGGTGACTCTGCTATTAATCCAGGCTGGATGATGCTCACAGATACATTCAGATAAGCGCCTGTTCGTGCGACCCACGTAACTAGTTACACAGGAACAAGTAAATGAGTACACACAAAAAGAAACCGCAGAAACGGGCACTTTATCCCTTAACCGTAAACACAAGGCTAAAGTAGAGTTGAAACAGACACGTAGTTTGGCAGCATTAAGTGTTCTGTTGATAACAGTGTTAAATCTCCTAGTGATTGTTTCGGCAAGCTTGTCCTCTTTCGATGGGAATGAGATAAATACTGCTTTCTTTTCCGCTAGGATCATCTTACCCTGCTTCTCGTCTTGTCTGCAAAACGCTCCGGATAGCCATTTTGTGAGAACAATGTGCACAGGGACGACAGTTCATCGCAGACCGTATCCTGTGTACATATTCTCATGGCTCTATTAGTCAGGCAGTTTATACTATTTTTTTCATCTCAGAAGGACAAAGCCGTTGAAATGGATATACCGCTCATTCCAGGTCTTTCTCCTGTAGATTTTGCGTCGAACCGATCCATCATCAGGTCGCCGGATGTAAATGTTACGTTCGCGTTGGCCCGTTTCTGTGGCTTCTTTTTGTGTATACTCATTTACTTGTTCCTATGGGACTCCGTATCAGGCGTTGTACTGATCGTTGATTAAATAAACATAACTGTTTTCATAGTTCACATCAGTCTTTGAAATGTGGGTCAAAGGGATATCAGTATATTGAATACGACATGTTAGAGAGGTAATTGACCTCATTACACACATGATAGGTTCAGCAGGATAATTGTTGAACGCGAACTCACGAACGCATTGGAGGTGTGGTGATGGGTTTATCATGACCGAACAGCGATCTGTCCATTTCAAGTAAGTTTATTCGAACCCCTACAGCATAGTCACTCATGAAGAAATACATTTGCTCTTTACGAAGGGCTTTTCTTGTTGGGAAAGTGCCTTTTTTACCATATAAGTGTATATTATTCCACATTCATGATTTACTAC
>JTDE01021149.1:39501-50087 GCA_014338405.1 Paragonimus skrjabini miyazakii
TACTACTCATTGCAATCCTGCTGTTTTTGTACGGTAACCTTGTGTGCGTTGTTTGGTGGATCTGTACGCTCAGAATGTGACACTAATCAGAGCAGCCTGAAATTAAGATTTTACTCTGCAAAGCAGTTGGATTATTCGTGATTGCCTGTGTGCTATTGTAACTTCAGACTATCTTTTTGTAATGTTCCATGCCACAGTACTCTCGATGAATCTTTGTGGCTTGTACTGAAAACCGACAACGTTGTAGTGGCACTACAGGATTTACATAAGTTGAAAATACTTTGAAGCGATAGGGTGATTAGGAGAAACCGAAATGTATCTCTCAGGCGTTTGAAAGTTTATGAACTATGGAAAAGTGTAACACAGGTACCTCATTTGATTCTATCTCGATGTACCCTTAGGAAAGGTCTAAAAATTGCTTTAAACTTTGTTTGTCAAACGAAAGTTATCAGCTATTTCCGTTTTTAGTCGATTGTTTTCCTATTCTGTCAGTTTAAAATGCCAGAAAGTTGTTATTTTAATGATAGTTGGTTCGAAAAATCAGAGGAGGGAGAATTATTAGGAGTCAAACTGACCGTCAGACCTCCGGTGTGACAGTTGTCCGTCTTTTCTCAGTATTACGGATGAAAGTAATCTGAAAATCACGAGTCAGACAGACAGACATCAACTTGTGTACAAAGAGGAACAGTCTCAAAAGTAGGGCTTCCCAAAGACCATGTGCATCATCAGGGTGAAATTTAAAAATTCCGTCAAATCAGTGCTACGCAAAAAATAGTTGAGAATGCCTCTTTTAGGTTCCCACCTCATCCCGAAATTGTCACTGTTATTCAAGAGTTTTTGATATCAATTTTAGAGGTAGACTGTGATATTTCAAGAAGACGGTTTCAGATTTCGTCCCCCCCCCACTTTTTTCGGAATGAGAAGGATAGCTGGGTTGCAACATTACTTACTTGCCAGATCATACGTAATACCGGTAGTGATGACACCACCAGCGCCGGAAGCAAGTATCATGAAAACCAAGAGAAACAAAGATGAGTGCGATTCATAAAGGAATAATAGGGATTACATGCTGTGGAGGAAGGAGGGGGGAAAACTGTAGCTAATCCTAGTGCCCGTGAATTTTCGGGCGATTCGAAAGCCTTAGTAGTCAAAAATATTGAGAAACCTAAGTTTATGACTGGATCAAATGCAGTACATCAAAGGCTACTGGGATGGTCGATTACAGATTGTCATTTAACTCAGCTAGTTCCTGAGCATTTTCCCCGATAATTTCCAGTAATTTCCTTCTTTCCTAGTTCTGTTTGACTTCTTAAGACATAACCACGTAATCGGACCAACAGCTTCCAGGCCTCATAATATGTGTATCACGTACAAAATTGGCTACTTTTAGATTTTTTCTGCTGTAAGGCTAAAACTTCTAAAAATTTAAGCTCCTATCCATTACACTATTGTTATACTTGATTAACAAACGTAGCGCGCTAGTCTAGTAACCAGAACGAAATTGACTATGATTTGCAATTTTGAAGCCCGAACTTGACAACTTTCAGCCAACTACAGGACCTCTGGAGTCAACTTGCACAGTAACAATCACAGATCGATGCGAATGACATTGTTCAAACGGTTTCCATTCCTCACTGACATGCGACTCTCTACACCAAATCCACGTTCAACAGGATGGAGAGTGGGACGGTTACGCATAGAAGTTTTTGTTCTCCCTTGCAAGACAGAAACTGTAACCTGCTATTAAAACTACATGATTTATTGCTTTCTGGTGTATCTGCTTCCATTGTTTACCGTTCTAAGGTTTAGTTATGTTTTTTCCGCATAGCAATTAATTGGATTTGTTCCATGAACGATACTTCCAACTTGAGTATTCCTTCAAAATGGATCTTGAAATCTGTCTACAGGGATTACAGATACCAACAGTTTTGTTAAAAGATCATTTGTTTGAATAAGACGATTTCATGGTGATCACGCCGAGTTTTTTTGTTGCTCACGTGTGCAAACGGGATACTGCGCAGTCCACCTTATCGGGAAATGATAGTGTAAGTGCCCGAATTTAACCGTCACTGGTAACGCCCCCCCCCCTTAATTTATTCGTCCATCTAACGACTCAACTATAATCATATAACAGTATGTAGACACCTAGTTGTTTTTGAGGACGAATTTGTCCCTTTTCGAAACGTTAGTTCTAACTTTTCGTTCACCTTCTTTAACTCCCCAGGTTATTAGGTTTATCAGCGTCTTTGATAATCGTCTTACGAATTTGAATAATTCTTGCGGAAACTGATGGTTGTTACCATAACACAGAAGATACAATGCTTCATTATGGAAACTAGTTTTAGGAAACAGTTTTAAAAAGTGGTTTATTCATTCGGGTTCACCTTCACATCATTGTCTCCTATGCGTTCATTTTATTTCTGCTTCTTCTAGTACGCCTTTGATGCTAGCACCTTGACCACCGAATGTTTGGCCATCTATTCAGGAAAGAGCTCACCAGAGCAACAGCTATCCAACAACAGCTCCGATAGAAAACTCCATGATCCATTTCCCATTCCGTTGTATCATGCCCTGGTTCGCAGCCTCGTTCTCATGCTGGCCGATCTGAATTGCGCTCGTCACATCCTTATTCATCTGGTTACCAATCTGTGGTTTTCGTTTGCACTGATCGTCAAATCGATGACTCAGTATTTATGCATCAGTCAAAAAATTAAGGTACGTGTATCATCGATTCTCACGAAACGATCTCAGCTTGTTTCTTGAGCTTTAGTTTTTTTTATCGCGTTTTCCTGCCCATTTTCAGACCGATCGACATGGTGAATCACGCTTTTCGACCATGTTCTGCGATGACTTGACCCTGTTGATCCGACTCATCGGAGCCCGTATATCGTCCTCTTCGAGTGCGTCTCAACCGCATGCTACTAATTGTCGTTTGTCAACCGGAAGCGGCTTGGATCGGCGAACTGGTCTGTCCCTGTCCGCAGTAGGCCATCCAACAAGTTCTGGTGGCGCAGCATTAGAAGCTGTTCAGCTTACCAGTTGCCGTATTTCGTCGACCAGTCTGCCGCTGAATGTGACAGATAGCAATCCTTCACGGCATGGGGCCACGTTAGTTTCTTCTGTTTGTGATGTTCCCTCTTCGGACCTCTCCTTTCAGCGCCACGGTGATACCATTGTGCAGCACAATACGATCACAACAACTCCTGAACATCTGATTGCTCAAACAAGTCGTTTGGGCTCTCTTGGCAATGCAGTCAATGGGTTGGACGTTCTGGCGGTCACTGCCCGTTTCCTGTGTCATCTTTTCAACTTGATGGATCGGGGATATGTGATGAAGCGCGTCCGGGATCTGTTGATATTTTTGGAGATTGCACCTCGTATGGTGAGTTGTGTTCTAGATTTAAAAATAAACGAATCAACACGTAGTCTTCGCGAAACTGTTCCATCGAAATATTTCCAAGTTTGAATTGAGTTTGTTCAGTAACGGTGCTTGTAACAGTCATTCGCTCATGACGGACATGTGCCGGTGTGGTAGTTTCAAGGTTATGTGATTTTTAGTAACTACATGTTTTCTGCTTTAAGATGCCTCAGTAACAATGTTACACATGTCAGTATCACTTTTCCGTGATTCTGTGTCGGTTTTTCTGCTATTGTTCTATGTCTCCCGGGTGGTCCACATCATGCTGATCGATTTCAAGTCTTAACACAGCGACGGGCTTACTACCTGAGTCGGGTCAGTGATCGTTCACTGTACACCACTGGGTTATGGATGTGTTTGCTAATCTGTGGACACATGACTTGTGTGGTTTACATTTGTATTCTCCATGATCCTAGTATGTTCCGGCTGCCATTATTCCGGTGACAGTTGCTGACCCAACTCGGTTAAAAAGCCTGCTACTGTGAATCTTCACACAACCCTGTCGTCAGTCCGGCGCGATGTTTTAATCACCACTCTGCGCCAGTGAACCTATTTCGATGTGGAGTAATACCAGAAAAATCTTTTAAGTAATCTTAAACTAATGTCGATTCACAGAACCGTGACTTGTTGTCGGAGTGTCTAGAAGAGGCTAATGGATGTTGAACTCTATCTTTACGGATGGTCAGCTGATCGTAAACAACTGTTTTTGTTGCCCATTGTTTCCCAGTCCGACAATAGTGAATCTTGGTTGCTTCTTGCGAGTTCAGTTTAGCATCGGTGAATTCTCTAGGATGTATTGAGTGCTGGCGCGTTTTCCTCTGCTTGAGCTATCGCACTCCGTGTAAGCGTAGACAAACTTGATCACCTTTTTAAAATTCGAGCATTCAGTCGCATTTTACAGCTCGCTGTTTTGTTTTAGCAGTCCGACTGAATAATGTCATTTTCCTTCGTTTATTATGTTGTGTTCTGTAAAATCTCTGATCAGTTTACCCTTTTCCAATCCTTCCGTCTTGTTGTTATGTGTTCTATTTTTCAGTCTGTGGAAGAGATTGACCATCTGAACGAACTTCGTTTCCAACTGCTCAACTGTTTATCACAGCACGAGTTTTTTGTTCAGTTGAACTTACCCATCCTAGCCTCTAACCAAGGAACAGGTAGGTTTTTATGCTTTCTCATTTTATCGTTTATTATCAATTGCTTCACTGGCATCCAGTGACACCTGTCTGCCAACCAATCCTCTTTCCTGATCCGTTTGCTTACTGATTAGTGCGTGACATAAATCAGGGAGGTTGCTCATTAGGTAGGTTGGACTTAGTGTGAATAACATTACACACGTGTACAAATTGTTTAGAAAGTTATCGTTGTTAGGATTTAGCAGTCATTTGTTTACATGCCTGTAAACGATGAGACGACGACACTTCCTCCCCTGTAATCTTTGGTTCTTATCGTTCAGAGTTCTGATAATGTGACTTTCATGGTGTTGATCAAATAGTCCTCTGTAAAAGTGCTGTTGTCAGGTCGCTGAAAGTCTATCGATGTTGGGAGCTCAGTTCGACGTACGCCCTTGCTGTTACCCCTATTTTCATCGGCCATCTCATTTGACTCTAGGGAACCGATTGGGGAATGTTGGACGCAATGTGAATCCCTGAGAATGACGTATATACATCGACATCAAACAAGCGATGAGTTCCTTTCGCATGTAATTTTGTGAAATACAAAGCGATCAATTTGAAGTTTTCGAAGGTGCTGAGGTCCACAAAAGCTGCTACCTACTCTCATGTGCTTGCTAGTGCATCACACAGAGAATTGCCATATGTGGGTTTCACTTCCCTTGACACAGTTGTGCACCTGCAGTCAAAGTGTTCACAGTTTTCAGTGACAGCTCGAGGCGTGCGAGAAAACTCTTATGCAGGCATGTGTGCACATACATCTTTTGTCGGGCCGACGAAATCGTGCGGCTAGCTAGTGCAAGAATAGGAACAACAAGGGCCTTAAGCTGATACTACAAGTTAACCATCTTGAGGTTCGCTGATTTTAACAGAGGCAACGGGTCATCAAAGCAATGTACAGATGAATAAGGGATTTTGGTTCATACGAGTAATACATCACTCATAACTGATTGTAACTCTCGCATTCCCCTTCGAGGTTCGCTCTTGTTATAACTCATCTGTATTGCCTATCCTTACCACGGCCTGGATTTGATCTCCGGTCACACTTTCATGAGGCAGCCATGTTGACATTCCGACATTGACCTCACATTAGGCGCGGCCGAATTACCGTGTGAAAACGCTTAGTCACATTTGCATATGAGTGATGCTCAGGCGAATGTGGCTGAGCGTTTTCATATAATTTGGTTATGCCTAATGTGAAGTCAGTGACGTAGGGGTCAACACGGCTGCCTCGCGAAAGCGTGGGCGGAGCTCAGAACTCAACAACTGCAAATAGATTCACCATTGACGAGTCCTAACAGCATCTAAACTCTAGTGTACTACTTCTTTTCGAAAATGACTGTCTGAATAATCCATTAAAGTGTGACGGCTGCAATCAGTCGTGAGTAATGTTCAACTTGTAAAGCAGGTTATGGTTGTACCTTTCTGCCGACATATGGTGAGCCAACCGTCAGTGCCCCCTGCAGTGTAAGGTATAAATCCTCTACACTATTTGGCCGTGGTTCTAGGTATTTAATCTAGACATATTTACACATAGCGGCAGTCTGGTGCACTGAATAATCTGTTGGTCTACCATGTCAGTCGGATTATCGAGATTAAATGTCACATGTCAAGCCACACATTCGATAGGTTGGACAACACTGTGGACGGTTTGTTAACTTGTTCCCGTCGTGACCTTCAGACGAGTTGTTATACACGCAGGCAAACCGTCGGTCTGTCCAATCAGACGTAACGCTTCATTCTGGGTATTTTTTGTGATTCTGTGCAGTCCGGGATATATTCTCGGCCGTTAAGTAATATTTTCACTCTAACTTGAACGTCACTGATACCTGAGCGCAACTTTCGTATTCGGGTGTACATTTCAGTCAGCCTTTCTCTAAATGAAGGACATCACTTAGGTTTCGCACTTGTTAAAGCTTACCAACATTGTCTTCTTAGTACCGGAATTTGAATTTCCATCCACATTCTAACGAGGTAACCATGTTGACCACAGCGCCACCAATCTCACGTTAAGCGTGACGGAATTGAAATATGCATTCGTTCAATATGAGATCAGTTGAGCGGTGGTCAACATAATTGTCTGATGAAGAGACCGACATGAGTTCAAATCCTGGTTACGGCAAAGTTATGTGATATTAATATCTTAACAGAAACGAAACTGATGCCTGGTGCTCCTTGTCGAAAGGAGCCGAATGAGAAGTTTGTCCGAATACAAAAGTTACATTCATGTTTAAAGGATGTTCAGTTTGACTGCATGTAATCCCTGACCCACTCATCGCTGACTTCGCTTACATCCAGCTAAAGGGAGAACGTAATCTTCTTGAGCTATGATTTCTTCTTCGCATTCTTGTACGGAACCGGACGTATTGGCTTCTTCAGCATCATCGTAGCCGTCGTCATCTTCATTGGTTGATCATTTACATAACTTATAAGTTGGGGTTACAATCACTATGGGGGGAGTTGAAACAATCTAATGCTATGTATGTGTATTGTTGACTGTATCCACCTTCGTTTGATAAAAATACAAAACTATCCTAGACAACCCAGTTTTGTTTAGCTCAAGCTCGACTGGTGTGTATTACTCGGAATTGGGGACTTTGAATAGCTCGGGAAAGCGTGCTCCATTTGGAACCTCTCACGTAACCAATAAGGCGAAGACCTCGTACTGGTTGCAGTAAACAGTTCTCTATTCATGTGACCAGTAGGCGCATTTATAGATGTATAACAATATTACGGAAATCACAGTCTGTCATGGGCTGGTCTTAGTGGCACCTGCGAAATCGGATTGTAAGTTGATTGACGCTGTATAGCACAAAGAACTTTACAACCAACGAGAAGTGTAACATTGAGACTTTTCGTCAAACCCTGATGTGATATCTTAACGCGATGTTTGGGTTGTTTCCCTATCAAATCTTCTATTGCGTCGGGGTTTGGATAAGCGGTGAATCGATTAAATTTTCACCACATGGTTATCCAATTGTCATGTCCTTTCTTCCGTTTTCCTCAGTGAGATTCAAAGCATGGCTGTCGATATAGCATGAGGTTGGCTTCAAAAGCATTTGGAACTTGCCAAGACGGACGCCAAAGCGCTTTGCTGTTGTTTTGTGTCTCGAGTTCTTTCAGAGATGCGTTTAGTGCAGTATATCTCTTTGCCTACTACTGTACTGTAACGACGCTCGTGCGTCTTCACATTCCCAGTCTGTTGCATGCATTGCAGTGTTTGGAGTAACAATTTTCTCTCTGTTACTGCTAATGAGGGCTCAGGGTCCAGCAGGTTTATATGGCCACACCGCTAAGCATTCGATCAAACCAGAACGCAATATTTTCGAGAAACAAATATATCACGTTTATTTGTTATTCTGAGCACTGGATACGTCGTGCGCGGATGACCTCTTGTTTGGCATGTTGTTCCAGAGTCTTTCAGTGCTCATATCGTTGCTGCTTGATTTCGGACTGAGTTAGTAATCGAACTCAAGTCTAGTATGCCTCCAACAGTTAAATTTATGTAGGGCATCATATGACACAAGGCAACTTAAACAAGGTGTGCTGTGCGATAGCTACCTAAGTGTGATCCATATGACAATCGACATGTTCATGGGATGTCTGTTAAATTTCATGTTTTTCACGAACAACAGCCTTTTGAAAAGTCTATTTTCTCTCGTTATTCGGTTTGTAAACTAGTATGGACGCTCCTAACAACATGACATCATTTTGGTTAGCTCCACAAGAAAATAACGAACCCTTGATCGAAATGCTCGACATCAACTATGATGGACGAAATTCCTATGCATTTATTCAATCATGTGGCATTGTTTTGATCACAAACATCATGAATCGGAAGCACCTTGTTCAAATGCATGTAGGATTGGAACTGGGACTGAAAAACATCGGTAACGACACACCGGCGAAATCCGGATCTTTTATAACCTGTAGAAAAATCAGAGTGAGCTGGGGAAACTGAAGAGTCTTAAGTGCAGAGTGGTTGATATATCCGGTGTTTTATAAAGTTTCAGTTATTTGTCCTTTTGGAATTGGGGTGATGTGAACATTTGTCTAACCATCTGAAGTTATTCCGTCACTTGTGCTATCGGAGAACATAGTCCTGATTACAAATCCAGTTAAGATATGCCCTCCCTAAAATCGTTTGACGAAGCATGATTTGGTTCAGCCGCTTTGTCAGGTGCTAACTTGGTCAAGATGCACATTGTATCTTAGTACCCCATCAGTATTGTCGCGTAGACAATGGACAGCTTTTACCACGTATTACTAATTTTGAAGCTTCCATCTATCTACTCAGCGTTGATGCCAGTTCTGCAAGAGACGGCATATCAAACTAAAAATCAAAGTCCTTTGAAATTGTTTTCCATTCCGATAAAACGTCGAGGTTGCTGTTGATGTCTAGCTGCCGCGAAGTTATAAGTAGACAGCTTTTTGGGAGTGAAGTTTGCAAAAAAAGAATTTCTTGCTTACCAAAATTCCCATTCCTAGACGGATATTGTACCACAGTACCTGTGGTTTGCAAGTAAACAAACTGGATGTAAATAATTCTGAACGTTCTCCACAGAAAGTTTGCTCCTATCCTTTGCTTCTCAGCCTTCCATACTTCATAACAAGCCCACTCAAACAGCAACAATACGAAGGGTGCTAAATTCACATAGCCTCCATCTCTGATGTGCTACGGGTCAGAACGTTTGTGTTCAGGGAGACGAGCATGATCTATTATGGCTGACCTACGTGTATGTGTATTCAATACTGTACAAATCACCGTTTGTTCAATTCTTGGTTTACACCAGTTGGCTGTGACTCTTGGAAGGAATGCTCGGCTGGTTTACCCGACCTGGTGAAGAGGATCCTAACTTGGGTTATACATATCTCTGTTTCATTTTGCGTACTTGTAACTCAGTTGTCTCTGCCTCACGTAATTGTAATATTTTCGTGTTTCTTATGAGAATGCTTCGTTGAACGGTATTCGTCCTGTTTTCACAATATATGCTGGACAAACGGAATAGAAAAACATCTCGGAGTCTGATATTTCCATCTGATATACGGCTACGAGACTTCACTCGCTCGTGTTTCCAAACGTCTTCAGTTTGTCGCCTTTGTAGCTTTACAAGCACAACGTTGTCACCACACTAGTTTCCTAAGTACAGTGTTATCTTTCCTCTCCATCAATGTGGGTTACGTGAACAGTAAAATCAGAGAAGCGATTGCTAAGTTAATTATTTACTATAATACGTTGTAACGCTGCATGTAGGTTCAGAGATTAATACAATGAATGAACATGCTGCAGTGATGTCAATTTACAAATGTCAGGCTGAAAACCACTCAGAGGCAATCTTAGATCTCTTTATGTTATTGGGAAATATGACGCTCCCTATCACCCTGTGGTTCAGTTGGCACGTGTGATAGGACTACCTCGTAAGGAAGCTACGATTCGTCGGCATGTTTTCGGAAATTTAGTATGCTTGTCAGTATATGGATCCCGCCTTTCATGCTACAGTGTCTGCGCTAATCCGTAGATTACTTCATTCTACACTTTTTGCATGATCTGGGCAGGCAAATGACCAGTTTACAAGATGGGCTCACGGGGTGTAGATTTTACCGCCCGAACTAATAGATCATTCAAATAAATATACACTCATTGATTTTGCGTTTTTCCGCATTCAACTGGCATTTTGCAATCCACTGCTTGGTCTGTTTCACTCATGCACTGCGTAATTTTGTTTATCACAGAAGTATCTACACAGTTGTTGACACCATTTCAGATAACACACTGACGTTTGGTAACCTATATAGTCCCTGGGGCCGACAGAGTACAAGCTTTTCTGTGAGTTGGGTGCACCTTACTTCCCCATGTACCTTCTGTGCATGGTTGCAAAACTGGGGCTGTTTATACAGAAGGTCGCTGATGTGCGCTGAAATTACCAGTTGAACAAAGAGGTTACCAGAGATAATGATTTAACATCTTCCGCTTCGCAGCCTGCATAATAAACATTTAC